>QLPL01000038.1:470837-699091 GCA_003314315.1 Annulohypoxylon stygium | reverse complement strand
CTCGAAGATAAACTCGCTCATCAGCTTCCCGGTCGCCGGCCCGTTCTGTACGCCCCAACACGTATGACCAGCCGCGATCCACAGACCCCCCACTCCCGTGCCGCCAACGAGTGGTGCGCTCTCCTTCCCAAAGCGCACGTGTCGCGGTATATAGCACGCCTGCTTGGCTGACACTTCTGCGGCGCCGAGAACGGGGCTCACGGTGCTGATGTAGGAGACGAGGTCGTCGCATTGGGCCACGTCGCACTGCACGAGGTCCGCGGTGTCGGGGAGCGGCACGCTCGAGTCCGGTTCCCCGCACGCGTACACTTCGCCGCCGGGGCGCGCGTAGATTTCAGGGTCGACGTTGCCGCGATGGCGTCGCCGCTTTTCGCCGCGCGCGAGGCGGTGCGCCGGGACCCAGTCTGAGGGCAGGCTTATGTCGGTGAAGACGGCGTAGGGGCTCACGTCGGCGGCGAATACGACGCTGTGCGCACGCAGCCCGGAGACCTTGGTTTTCGGCCATAGGGTGCCTGTCCAGGGGCCCGCGGCTACCACGATGTCTGTCACGCCGGACAGAGTTGATGTCTCGCCTGTAGTGCGGTCGAGGAAAGAGACGCCGTTTACGGTGTTGGTCGACTTGTTGATTCCGATGCTAGTCACCTTGGCATTGACATGGATCTCGGTGCCACCCTCTCGCGCGAGCGCCGCCATCGACATCGTGAATTGGTACGGGTGTACTTGCGCCGTTTCGGTGAAGCCCGGGAGCCCCATCTCCGCATATTCGCGGACTAGGCTGCTGTCAATCCAGTCAAGGTCCTTCGGCAGCACAGAGTCGTGGAGCAGAGCGCTTGCATTTTCGTCTTGCTTGGGCAGCTTCTGCCACTCTACCTGGTCACCCACGTCTTTTTGGTCTTTTGGGTCGTTTGCACCCTCTGACTGCTTGGCGACATCAGCACCACTCTTCTTGGCCTTTTTTGAGGTCTTGGCAGGCCCGCGCGGAGTCTTGTCCTCAACGGATGCCGTGAGTTGCACGCATTCGAGACGCCTGTATCCCCATCTCTCGGCGCCGTTATGCTCGGCCGCTAACTCGGCATGGAGGCGGTACGAGAGTGGGACTAGGCAAGACGGATAGGCCCACAACCCGAGAAGTCCGCCCGCTTTACCCGATGCGGCGGCCGCGATCGAGGTAGCCTCTAGAAGCGTGATGTGGTGGAGCGCGGTATTGTAATCGGGATGTCGGGTAAGATAGTACGCAGTTGTTGTGCCTATGACACCACCCCCTAAGAAGCATGGATTAGCTGATCTATTGCCTGTTCCCGTTACATGTGTTACTTTAGATGGCGATGTACTCCCCACGTTGATCCCAGACCGACGGACGGGAAGCTAAGCGGTGGGTGTGTGCATGGAACCCAAGAGCGCGCAATGACATAGGGATTCACAAATAGCGTGAACAGAGTGAGACATGCTTACCTATTATCACGATATGTCGCGGCCGGGGCATACGACTATCCATTTTCTTGTATTTGACATGACCGGATTATGTTGATTATGTAGTGTCAATCAAGGTCTTGAAGGATTGGATAGAAGTTAGGATTGACCTTTTCGTCTTGACTAAAGAAGCTAGATTAAGATTTCACATGGCTAGGCTGCAATGCAGGTGCAAAGTAAGGGATTGAATAACCTTAACCTTCCAGGTAGTTGCGACCCGAACTATGGAATTTGATAAGTTAGGAAGTTCCGACTTTGAGATTCATTCGGATCTACCCGTTGATTGGTACCACATCAGAGTATTATACATTGAAATTAAGTATCGAATATTAAGACGTTAACGTCTTCGGATTTAACAAAATTTGACGTTTTCGACAAAGGGCAGGGATTATCGAGAGACAATAATGCATTGTAGTCAAATTCTTGTCTTTTCTTTGCTCTGCTAACAGAAACATGTGATGTAAATGATAAGGTATTTGTAATTGATGATACGATTGGGTCCAAGCTTCCGGAGAAGCTAACCCCCAGCAGCTAGAGTCATTCACACGTCATTGGCCAGGAGTGACGGGAAGGTCCACATATCTCCACGCACTGACGGGTAAGAGCCATACCGAGGCACGATTTTTGATACGTTTGGCGTTTAGTGTAACTAGTTCTCCGGACAGTTCGTACCGGATCTGCTAGATCTGCTACGTAATAGGGAGCTAACGGGGATTCTGACTCTCCTGAAGAAGAGAATACGAAAAGAAAAATCCAAAAGAAAAACTAATCAACAACCATATTCATGACACTACTTATTAAAAGGATCTGGAATCCCATACAGTCAATCTCTAATCGCCATTTCTGCAAAGTGACTTCGTCAGTATTGCAGACGCGACCTATATCGTCCAATAGTAATACCAGATACCCCGCCAACGATAGCATCATCATCAGCTTCGCAAGCTCGACCTCGTATCCGGTTTTGTCAGCATATACCCCGCGACTTCCGAGATATCAAATCCCCATCAATATCAGAAAAATCACAACGATGGCTTCAGCTACATCATTTTACGACTTTAAGGTCAAGGACAGTACGTAGTAGCACAAGACCTATCTTTTGATATCAATATAAAACTAATTACTTTCGCTCTCCAAACAGAGAAGGGTGCCGAGAAGCCCTTAGCCGACTACAAGGGCAAAGTCGTCTTAGTCGTCAACACAGCATCCAAGTGTGGATTCACTCCCCAATACGCTGGGCTCGAAAAGCTCTACAAGGACATCAAAGCTACACATCCCGATGACTTTACCATCCTCGGTTTCCCTTGCAACCAGTTCGGTGGCCAAGAGCCTGGTACCGACGATGATATCCAAAGCTTCTGCCAGGTGAACTACGGCGTCACCTTCCCTATCTTCGGCAAGACCGACGTGAACGGTGACAAAGCCGAGCCCGTGTTCGAGTGGATGAAGTCCGAGAAGCCCGGCCTTCTCGGCCTAAAGCGCGTAAAGTGGAACTTCGAGAAGTTCCTCATCGGAAGAGATGGAAAAGTCAAGGAGCGATGGGCTAGCACTACCAAGCCGGAGAGCTTACAGGAGCCTATCTTGGCCGAGCTGGCGAAGAAGGAGTAAGTCCCTGTTCGTTGCCTGGAAAGTCGAAAGTTTTATTCCGTCGCGACTATATATTAGAGGTGCGTGTTGACGAATGCCCCTAGGGTGGCTAAGATGTAAGATGAGAGAAGCTCTCTGTCATGAGTAGCGAGATTTTTCCTTCATTCACGAAGTATGTATCATGAAATATACCAAAAAACAAGTTTCTTCAGATATCCATGATTTTATTTGATTGGGGAGTGACTCGAAGGTAGTACCTTACGATAGTCACTGTTCACAAGGGCGGCGATATATCGCTGTAAGGTATGTTGCTTTGTGAGCTCTATGTAGCTAGGTCAAGAATGCCAATCTGAGACTATTGAAGGTCACAACGACTTCTCTTTTTGACATTTCGCAATCCCCTAACATCCCATATGGGTTGAGTTTAGCATGCTCCTATATAATGGTTTATGGGAAATCCCATGCATCGTGGATGATCATGTCACGTAATCTCCGGCCGCACCCCAAGTACGTTGATGAACAACTACTTCACACTGAACAATGTTAGCAGATACGGTTTCTTATAATTATTTCTTACCATAGCTAACAGCAAGCGGATTGTGCACTTTCAATGGATGCAGTGTTGTAAGTACACAGTAATGATGAGACGAACATCGAAGTCTAAGTCTAACGAAGTCATCACAGACATTAGCTCATATGGCTATCACAGTTTACTCAAACATTGAGTCATGATATTAAATCCTAGAACTCCGCGATACACTTCCCACGAACTTATTCATCAGAGGAGGGTCTAGCTTGAGATGTTCAGAAGCTAAAGCTCCAAAAAGGGGCCGGTATACTTAGCAGTACGTCCAAGTTGACAAGCATCCAGAACAAATGAGCACATACTCACCATCTAACCAGTCTCGGTTTTTTCTGAATGGATGATACCGCTCATGTTGCCAACTCTCAGGGTCTTGTTCCCTTTAGATGCTGCGATGGCCGTCTTCTATCCGAGATACTATTAATCCATAACTGAATATTCGAGATCAACTACCGTAGTACATGTCTCTGAAGCTACGTCGAAGACTTATTCGAGCCTCGCTTCTCAAGCATCATTTTTATATTTGATGAGTTGTCGTGAAGGAGGCTTCAATATCACCAACAAGTCACATTCCAGGTACACGTCTTCCTCATACTCCCTTGAGCTTCAACTAATACCATCGAACATACCTATTTTAAAAGAGTGACTTTCACATTATGCGCCAACCTACAAAGAATTCTTAGGGAATACGCTCACATCTGGAGCCCGGAGATCTTCAATCCGCTATCAGAAGTCTCTTCTGACAAGAGGCTCACTCATAGTAACCTCCATTCTCCTCGAGGATCTGGAAACTCTTACGCTCGAGTCTCGAAACGGGTTCAATCATATTTAATCTACTTCTGATTAACACGTAGAACGGTTGGAACATGGCTTTTTAAACATATCTTAGGTACTTGGTTATTCACGACTCTGGCTACCTACTTGCGCAGCACACCGATAGACATTTTCGCATCGTCTCAATGACTTTGAGCTTGGGAGGAAACACCCTCGATAACGCTCTCAGCCTCGATGACTCTTAATTGGGGCCATGCGCTATGAGATATCTGAACCCGGTAGCCCATACTTGGGATTAGATGGTCTATAGGCTACCCTACAGCAACATATCTCAGAATGTTGGATCTATCTAAACTAACACGATAAATTGGTTGGTGAATTGGCGGTCTAGGTGTACCATGGTATGCACCTTTGCTGTCATTAGGATACGCGCGTCTGGGAGCTTGGAGGATTCTTCCAACTTCCAGATCATCCCTTGGTTCGTCAATGATGGCATTGACGATCAGAAGCCTATCCACAGATTCCGCAAGATACTTTCGGAATACTTAGAGAAAGCTGCGCACCCAACAGACCTGAATCACACCTGATTCAATGGTTGAACCAATTTAACAACTGTTTCCAACCTGTTTTGCCTCAATGCAGCTCTCACAGCTCCTCGATTCCAATATAATTGCCATAACAAGACCATCGTATTCCAAAGTCTCATTGTTTCGGGTGAATCCGAACGCCACAGACTGTCTCCCGAGAAGGAGGCTTACACGAGCAGTACTGCGCATCCCCGATGTTCGAGATCGGAAACCGAGACGATCTCGCTCCGCCAAGTCCTCAATCGAGGTCATTCTGCATGCAGCTGGCCAAAACCACGCAATCGGTATCCATCCATGTTCCCAGGAAGGCTTTGCAGAACCCCAAAAGCGACGATAGTTATCTGCAGCTTTCAAAAGATCAAAATAAGCAAAAGAAGCAATTGTTATCGCCGACAAACTTTGATGTTCTGTGATCCGGACTTCAGTAGACGCGAAGCGGATCCGCTTTCTGAGCAGCATCTCCAGAGCACTCGGATGACGTCTGACGAAGCTTGGAGCTATACTTGGAGCTATAGCTGTAGCTACCCTTGCTGTCGCCAGCGGCGTTATCGACAAGATGAGACATTGATCAAAGTTGATTGTGACATCGTCGCTCTATTTTGGTCTTGGCCTGCTTCCTCCTCGCCTCAATCCGTCCCGAACGCAACAAGCACCCCCTGCAGCAGTCCCTACGTTACGACGAAAAAGACCAGCGCAGCCCTGGGCGCGACAAGTATTTCTAAGAGCCAGTGCTATTTTTAACCGTATCCCCGACCAACAGACGCAACCGCGTAAATCCTGAACCACGCGGGACGCGGCAACGGCCTGCGGCATCAGCACAGCGTACCTCGCATCGCACCGCATGCAAGTTGGCACTGAAACTCTTCATGAGCCTCAACTCTTGCATCCTGCCGACCGAGCTAGGTTTAGGTGCTCGAACGTAAAACCCCAACCCAGCTTTTCCGTCGACGAAGACAAGAGAACGTAGGAGCAGAAAATTAAATGGGGTTAATTTCCTCGCAATCCCAAACCTCGGTTGGGAGCGAAAAAAACTTGCCCACAATCCTTCCTGCCCGCCGTCCCCGCCGCCGCTGCTGCTGCTCCAACAGCAGCGGAAAACGGAAATCTTCGCTCTACGGATCGCGCAATTTCACCATCTTCATCATTGTCGTTCTTCCCGTGGGGGGTTTCGGGTTTCGTACAGGATATCATGCGTTAAAGCGGCTCACCGAGGACCCACGAGATCGTCTTTCACTTAGTGCATGTGTTTTTTTTCGTTTCGCTGTTGCGTGATCTGATGATGCGCGGTAAAATAATGCGCGATGCTCAATTCAATTTGCCAGCTCTCCGCGGATCCGCCGTCTAGCGGTCAAGGCAAGCGCGCCGCCAACACCACACGATGCCACTCGCAAATCTCCGAGTAGCCAAGGAAGACGGTTGCGAGCTATGGAGTGACGATGGAGCACCCAAGTAATTATTTTTCTAAAATCGCTTAAGACCGCGTCTGTCTTGTCTTTAGAAGGGAAAAATAGCCAGCGGGTGGTGCTTCTTAGAGGGATCAATAAGCCGGGTGGCGCGGAGGAAGCGCGAAGGATCAGGGTCTTGGGTTAGCGAACATCCGCGCTGCCGAATCTGTCTCTGTTCTTCTAGCACTTGTGGTCCAGCGATTACCCTATCGTTTCCTCTTTCAGGCTTCATCGCAGGAGCCCTATACGGCGCAGTCTCCATTGACTCGCGGCGACCGACAACCGCCAATTCTCTTGGTAGGGAACGCCGATGGGGGGATTCCCTAGTACCTGAATACCCCTACCTTCGTAGAGGGGCCAGTAATATCCGTGCCTCATGATGAGATATTCGCTGGCTGGGTATTTCGAAGGTATTGTGGATCTCCTGCGACAACTTCAGTGACCGACGGCGAGACCTCGCTCACTTGTCATGAAGCTATAGCCCGTAGTCAGGGGTAATAGGGGACTAGCATAACATCGCATCAAACTAAGGACCACGATATTAGTTTGTATGTCTCTTTTGTTTGGCTTTAACCATATCGATCCTACCGGTGTTGTTTAGATAGGGTTCGGCATTTGTTATTGTGACTGCCTATTCTGTCAACAAAAGTTCTCGTCATGACTGCCTACAGCGTAGGTCGAGAGATATACATGTGAAGATGAACGTCATAGTGGATTGCTCTCACATTGGGGAATAGGTATCACAAGCAAAGGAATGGCGTTGGGTACACAAGTTGTCTTCATAATCCATCCTAGCTCATCCTCATCATAGTGGTTAGGGTGTCAATAGCTTGGGACCTGTTGGCAGCACGCCGAGAGAATCCCATTCCAAACCCCGATGAAGCAGCGTGTCACAGAGATCTTTTGAGACGACCTCTATTTCCATACCAAGTCCAGGATTTAGCAGCCGCGATGTCGGATCGAACGAGTTCACCTGATACTCTTGGAGGTGGATCTCATTAGAGATGATTGCTAATGAGCATATGCCCATCAGGAGGTGAAACCTAGATACTGGCTACCGGACCGTATCCCAATTAGTGTCTCCTCCGGCGACTACATAGGAGATACAAAGCTCCTCCAAAAACTGGAGCCGGCATACCTTGTCCTATACATGAAGGTATGAGGGGTTCAAAAAGTTCCAAGGTTTGGTTCTCTCTCCAAACTATTAGATGGATCTCTAGTTCAGTATCGATAGAGGCGATATGTTTGAATATCTGTCAGGGGTTGTGACAGCTTCTAGGCCACACTTCGCCACTGATCCATGTCTTAAGGCCCCTGTCACTCTAGCTCCAGGCAGATATGCGGCGTATGACTAGGAATACCTAGTAGGTACGCCGGGCAGTAGGCAATAGGAAAGGCAGTAACACATCCAGTCTGGACGGGCATCGATGCCGCCGGGGTATGTGCAGATCGATCCCCACGATATGGTGGGAGGTAGGAGGACAGTAGGAAATCTACCGAGATGAAGATACCTTTGTAACTCATCGTTGTACCTTATCGAGCTTCACCGACGTCGACGAGTGCATCAAGGTTACGTCAAGTGCGTTGAAACAAATGAAGCTATACGCTTGTTAGACGTTGTATCGTCAGCATTGGAAACATACCTCGACGGGAACATTCTCGATAGCTCTTCCGTGAGGTCCCCTTCTTCAAATTTGGGGTCGTCCGAGGCTACGTGGGCTATGTGGTTGCTTGTACCTGCAATGAATACGTTACAATCATTCGAACCCCTGAGGGGATCTGTGGAGGGGCTTCAACAGCCGCGAGGTTGCATGTGAACACTGACTAAATTAAGCTTCTTCTTGAAACGGAGATTGTATTCACAGGGTGCTTGACCGGTAGCTTGACGTGCACGATACCTTGTCAAATCGATTGTCGCCAGCATCTAAAGCTATCAAATAACATTTGATCGATGCGGCGATCCTTGTATTACCCCAGGAACCATAGGCCGGGCCGAATAAGCAAGGGGGAAAGAATCTATCATAGGCGCGAAGGAATAGGGGCCAGGACAACTGGCGCAAAGTGGCGACCCCGTTCTTTCATCTCGCAACTTGACGATGACGATGACAATTCAAAGAACATCAACTTGATGTTATCCAGATCCTTACTGCCTCGGGAGATAAGATAGATAGCTACCTGGGTAGGATAGCTGCAGATATTCCGGAGTGGAATGGATGCTCGGTGCTAAATGTAGTTGTATAGATAGCAAGAACCGTCCAAGTCGGTTCTGCGGGCAAGACGGACCGCTCGGTGCTTAATAGGAGTAAAGATCGTCAGCATCCTGAATTAAAGCTAGGGTTCGTTGCACAGTAGTGAGGCTGAGTGCTGAGAGGGGAGTGTTTGTAGACGGATCTAAGTTGGGGCTCTCAGCTCCTTTTGCCTCGGCTGGTGTTTGCAAGTGGCACGCCCAGGCCAGCGCGCCCACGGTACGATCCTATGCGACAGCGTACAAGAAAGGATTCGGCGCCTTGCGCTTCGGTCCTTTCCGGGTTTTTGGAATTGATGAATTTTTGGGAGATGTCTCGGCACGTCTAACAAAAATTTTGTCAAGCTCTTGTTGGCCGCCGCATATCGTGGTGTGTAGGGCGAGGCACGCAGATGGTATAACCACTTTTCAGCCACGCCGGTCTTCCGAGATGAAATAGGGTCAAAGGAGGCGCCGAATTAAAAGCCCGGTATAAGTCATGTGTTGCACACCAACTCTATATGACTTTAATGATCCTCTTGCGCCTCTCGAGGCGAAAGCCGTAGCTAAAGGTAGATAATTACCCAGGTAGTCGAAACATCGCGGGTCTTGCTGCAATCCCTGAAGTGGACCGCCGGGTACGGCGCATGCGGATTTTACGATAAAGTGATGCCGGTAGTATCATCAAGATGACAAAGATAAAAATAAAAATGTCCAGGGCTCCAATAAATCTACAATGTACTTCATCTGCCGTGAACCTCTGCTCTCACAGCATCCTCCCTGGTCGTCTGGGTTCGGGATCATCACTTGCAGCAATTTGACAGCGCTACCCCCGCGTTTGCCTCGAGCTGGCCGGTCTTGGAGTGGCCTGCTCGTTCAAATATTCGCGGATCTGCATGGTCTCAGAATCATAGTGTCCTGTCTATGTTAGAAATACCTGAAATATCTGCTCTCATTTGACAGGGAAACGGCACGCGACAAGGTGCTTATTGCTAGCCGTGACTTGCGCGCAGCGGATTCTGACACCTGAGCCGCCGGAGGGAGAAGATTGGGAAAATATGTACTAGCAAGCTGCCTGCAGAGTGGGAGGTCAAGCCACCATGCAGAAAACAATGACAAGGTCGTAGGATTGGCCAACTCGATCAAGTTGATACCACATTTTGTATGGTAGGATGACAACGAACCAGTCGGATTTTATCAGGTGATGGGCCTATAAAGCCCGACCTTGATCAACTCCCTGTTTACCTGATGGTCGGTGCACCTTGACACATCGAAGTGGGATAAAATAGACGATGGACAAGGACACACAGCAGGACTTCCGAACCACGTTGCGTGAACGTGTGTATGTATGTTGACGATATGTGATCTGCTATCCGCATATTATTGCCAATTCGCGTGAGCTCGGTGCAATTATGTTGGCCCACGGCGCGCATAATGGTCTGTGATTAAAATTTGGACCGATGCTAGGGTCCATGGCGTTCTATGAATAGAGTCTTGACAGGGACACGGAATCGAGCCGCATCTGGAACGCAACCAGTTCTCTTAGATGAGATGAAGCGTAAATACATAATCGTGCTTTCGAATGATGATGAGACGGTGACATTCTAGCCTCAAATTCGTCTGATCTAGTATGGAATTAGATCCTCCTCACCTGGCGTAGTTGGTTTTATGTGCCGCGAGTGAAGCGAATGCTTGTAAACTGGATCTAGGCATATTAGGCGTATGCTAGCTCCTCGTGCAAGAAAAGATACAGCTGACATAACAGCCACATCTTGATTTCAATGCGTTAGCATACTGTATGTAGTCGGTATTCATGAACATACCTCCACACTCGCCTACTAGCTGCAGCTGGAGCTGGGTTGAAGAATAGAATGGATCATCCTGATTGGAGAGCGGGCGAGATGCAACGTTGCGTGTTAACTATGATTGGATCTCCACCAATCAGAAAGCACGCTTCGAGACGGAAGGGTTGCTAGCCGTTTAAAGGTGCCTGGGAAGAGAAATGGCTACTGAGACAACCGCCTAGTTACTTGCCCGCCGTCTGCTACTCGGCTTTCATCCGTGATACTAGGCGGGTACCTCATTAGTTAGGTATTGTCGCCGTTGAATAAGTAGCAGCGAGCAGTGATACAATAACCACTAGGCAATTGTGCCACGACATTAAATATATCAACACGAAGTTCTATAAAATTGATAGATAACGTATCGGTAAACACGAGAACAGACCAGTAGGGGAGGGGGGTTTAAGCTCAAGCAACCCTAGCACAAGCATGCTTGCAAGATCAGGAGATGTCATAAGACGGTACTAAGGTGTATACTTCTGAGACCTAAGTCCAATGCAGCATGTACAGCGTACAGTAGAGAAGCAGCGGCTCAAAAGGCGGCGGCTACTCGGCACCCCTTCAAATTTCCGAATGCAGTCCGGGGCACGGTGAGCCTAACTTGGTGTGAATACCTGACCTGACCTTAGGATTCGAGGAATCAATATTCACGAGGTAAAAGGCTGTTACACTTTTCTTTATCAGCGAATATGCAGCCCCCATCATGGATAGAAAGATCCGGTCAGGGTTACTTACAATCCATGTATGGACCGGTATGTGCTCAAGACTAGGTATATCATGTTGATGGGGTAGAATAAGGTCCAACGGTCCATGCGGTTAGCCCAGCGCTGAGCTAGCCGTCATAGATCCGGCCTTTTGGAACATGCACATCCATACCTATACCTACGTACATAGTAGGTATCCGATGGATAATAAGTTAAAGTGTTGGAGACTAGGCCAAGCGGTCTCCGAGACGATGTGAGTGGTTTCCAGCTGTCTGGCGACCGCCGGGCTTTAAACCGAGACGATCGTTATTCTAACGGCGGTTTATTCTCATCCAGCGATTCTTCCTCGCCACGACCGACATGACACGGGTCGGAGAGTCTTATAAAATTAGGTGTTTTGATTTATGCCGTCTTCAAGGTCATGGCAAGCCCTCGATCGGTGTTGATTGGACCGGTCTACCTTGACCTGCGTTGTGACATTTTCGGCCATTGAACGAACCGAAGAGCAGACCGGGGCTTTTTTCTCTCTTTCTTTTCTTTGTAAGGATACGGCGCGCACCAATCATATGCTAACCCGCTGATAGAATTTAGTTTAAGTCAAATGTGGGGGGATGACCAGGATCTGCCAGGGTAGCTCAATGGTAGCAGTCGGTGACTGAAAAGGTCAAGGACAGAAAATGGAATTGGGCAAATCCAACTGGTTCGTGAAGTTGTAAAAGAGAGAAAAGCGAAAAAAAGAGAAAATGAATGAGATCTAACTTCTGACTAAGGTTCCGCGGTTCAACGGGAGTTGCTCGAGGCGGCAACTACCCAGAAAGTATCAAGCTGAATAGCAACTTCCAAGCTTAAAGTGCATATTGATTCGATCATCGATCATCGTAGACTGATCCGTCGATACTTCCAAGTTACCAGTTACACCAGTTACCCTAAAGTAGTTTGCATTAGTAGGGTCTTCCTTAGCTTGCACAAATCTGTACAAATAGTGTACATGTTAGACTCGCATCCGCTAGCCTCGACTTTGGTCTCCTTACTTTAAAGTCTTAGGGTTAAGGTTCCTGCCGACTAAACCGAATAGCGTTTAGTGTTATTCTGTGCAGGTTCCTCGGTCCTTCTAGCGCCTAGCTTAAATCTTTAGGCAAGCTTTTAGGCAAGCCTCTAGGCAAGCCTCTAGGGCTTCTAGGCTCTACTGTAGGCTCTACAGTAGCCTAAGCAGTCTAAACAGTCTAAGCAACCTTGGAAGCTCTTCTCCCCCGCTCGAGTCTCTTAATTCGTCTCTTCTTGCGAATTTCAATATTATTATTTCCAAAGAAGGGAGCCAATAAGATAAGCACAGGCTCAAGTCAGCTCGACGTGGACCTGTGCGATGTACATGAGATAAGAGAATATTGATATTGGCTAGCTGACAGACCGAACATCCAAACCAGTTAGACTTTCTCAATTAAGGGACTGGACTGACTGGACTGACTACGCTGGCTGCACTACTGAGCACATGCATTTGCGTGTCAGTCTCTGTCAATCATAGATCCCGCTCTTCTCGCATAAGCTACCATAATATTATGGAACAACAACTTTCATGATAATCCGAAATCTTAGACGAATGAGCATCTGGATTTGGAACTGCCGCCGTCGCACCTAGGAGACATAATATTCGATAATATTCGGTGCCGAGTTAAAAGTGTTAAAAGTCTCTCATAAGTCCACCAATTGGCGCCGTTACGAGGCCTAGAACCAAAAAGTAGTCAACTGTGTCTAAGGGGCAGAGATGATGTCACTTAAGGGGCGGTAATTGTTGCGCGGGTAGTCTCTAGCGATATTCTCTAGCGTTCGGGAACCATCAACCCTTTGGGGGAGGGGAGAGGTGGAAGCGGTAGAAGCAGTGGAAGTAAGGAGAAAGAAAGAAAAATTAGTAGAGTGCTTGGTCGAATGGTCGATTTAACGGCGAATAGACCCCGAATTGGAAGGCTTCGAGAACTTTAGTTGTAGTATGTCGAAGTCACACTGCATGCAGCACTCTGCTCTGCTGGTTGCAGTACCTTGAAGAAACGCTTACAAGCCATTAGGGGATGCTTAAGTGTTCTTTGACCTGCATCGAAGTCCTCCCTCAGCGAAGCAGACACGGATTACAGAGGTCCGCCAAGACTCATCAGTGTGAATTGTCAACTACGTCGGCAGAACTTGGTGCCAATTGTGCAACGGTCTGTCTTGGCATTGGCATCGCGTCCGTCGTAGCGTAGTGTCGCGCAGTACCGAGATGAAGGAGAAAAAGAGAAGAAGGCTTGACGAAGCTTCTTGATGGATGGAGCAATGCCCAGGTAGGCAGTGGCAGTTAGGAATCGGTAGGTGATAGCCAGATATTGTCCAGAGCCCGTGGTATCCGACGTCTCGAACATCTGATTAGTAAATTATAGAGGCCGTCGTTTTGGTAGACATGTGGGTATCCCTATAATTTCCAGGGTTCATACGTTAGGCAATTGACTAATTGACTGCCTACCTGCCTAGGTATTTTACATCATTTTACATGTGCTTGAGGATTATACCCATGTATCAGGGTAAGGGTAGAGGCTAAATACCTAGGTAAGTAAGGAAAGTAAGGGACTGAGCGACTAGTTGACCAGATTGTCCAGGTATTTAGGTAATATGTAGTGTTCTTTTCCCATAATTTCCAGCTTTCGGGTAGTATTTCTACTCGAATCAAGGTTTGCAGTAACCTTGGAGGGGAATATCTACTACGCGAGGAGTTTAGCTGCATGTACGGCTGGCTATATGGGTCTAAATATGTCGAAGTACCTAGGTATTTAGCTATCTTTAATGTTCAGTTGTTATAAAATATCTAATAAATACCTACTTGTTCTACATTAGTAGGTATATAACGTACTCTGTACACCACATGATCGTCGACTTATCGGGGGTTACGGATCTGGATCAGTTAGGGACTTGATCTGGGACGGCATGTCATTTTCTGTGCCAATGAAGTTCCAAATGGAACAGCTCGGCAAGAGAGGGACCGTCTCCAACCATCGACCATCAACCATCCACGACGCCGGAGATTCGAAGTTTCGTATGTGTAACTGATAAGGAAGCTAAAGTAATGGGTAGGCAGGTAATGGATCAATTGATGTCTTCTGCCAAGCACGATTGCGCTAGCATCATCCGTGGGGCAAGATGCAGTCTCCTTCAGGTCGTTACATACTCTAGCGTACGTTATGTACATGCCAGGGAGTTGGTAGACCGGCGCAAACATGTCCACAGTAAGCTCGTGATGAAGCAGATTGCCAGATTGCGCACTTTGGATTTCAGGTAGCAAGGACAGATCTCTATAGATGAGAGAATATATCCTATTACGATGTTTTCCTTTGCTTGGCCCTTGAAATAAAGATTCTAGGAACAAACAAAAAAACTACCCCGTATATACCTAGGTAAGGTAGTGAGGGCAGGCATATATTCCAGGGATCTTGAAGATCATACCCCCTGTCGCTCATCATTGGATCATTGGAGGGGTATCCCTCACTGCCCTGAATTTCCCAAATCTCTGGCTGGAGACTCTAGAAGCGCGCGAGAACGGTTCGTAGAAGGGCGACGCAAACGCAGCGCGACGACGATCATGATTTGTTTCGGGATGCGATCGTATGTTACATATCGCATACAGTAACGCCAACCTCACCCTTTCCCATATTCGACATGTTCGACATCGATCTAGTGACGTGTGCATTGGTGTTTAGATAGTGGCCTGCAAATTGTTGTCGCCTCAACAGAAATCAATTCGGTGCGGTCCGAAAGGGGGAGCTGCAAAGAACAAAATGGCGGGGGTTCGAGATAACGATAGAAGCTCGATGGAAACAGTAGAAGCAAGAAACGGTGGTAGAGAGACCCATGTCTACTAAGTCTCGGCGTCGTCTTAGACCATCTACTAATTGGTCGCCGTTACACGGTCCACCAAGTTATAGTAGACGGCCAATAGCTTGACTTCGAGGCTAACCAGCCCAAGCACAACCCGCAGGTGTAGATGTAGGTGTATGTATGTCTAGGAGGTAATGTAGGTAGGTTAAAGTTCCCCCATCTCTAGATACATGTAGTATGTAGAGGTAGGTAATAAACCATCCAACCGCGTATAATGGTCAATTCCCGCTCGCGTTGCTACCGTAGTATCTACATAGCCATGTATACCGACAGGGAGAACATGACGATTAATAACTTCGAGAAGCAGGCACATTCTTGGAGACATGACCTCGGACTTCTTGGCTTCATACTTCCTATTGCGTGACGACGTCAGATTGGTAGCCCTTAGCTACTCGATCTTCCTGATAGATTCGTCTCCAACCGAACGATGCACCTTGGAGAATTCGAGGCCGCATCGAGATGGCAGTATGTACCTACTTGCCTACCTACCTACTATCAATGTGGTCTGTCGTTCGTGTAATTCATCTCCGGGCATTTGAGCGTCGGGAATCTCGTGATGATTGTCTACTATGGCGAACATCCTGAATACGACAAGGTCCTGGTATAGTTTTGTGGTACGAGAATTATAGACCCATATAATTACAACCACATTGTTGAGTCTAGTGTTGAGCCTAGCACTTGAAGGCTTGCACTGTCTCTCGTCATCTTGTACCTATGGGTTGCACGTAGCCTATATTTGATTAATTTTCGGCCATTCATCTGGGTTTACGTGAAAATGAACTTCACACCTCGGATTAATATTATAGCTTACACATGATGATGTCCGACGCGGTCAGTTACCTATCATATGCAGTAGCGCCGCAGCCTTACCCTTAGTCCGACTTCAATAAGAGTTATCTTGCCCCGACAACCAATCTAAATCCTCCTAGGGCTATCTCATAAATTAAAGAGCAAACACGATTATAGTAAAGCCGTGTTCACACGCAATAATGCAGCCACTTGAGAGGTCAGCTGAAAGTTGAGAGGTAATTACTAGACACTCTTTACCCAAATGACATCTTCCACTGTTAAAAATTTTAGGATATGTCTTACGAAGAAAAGGCCTCAGGTTTCGATCGGTAATCCCACCCTATGTACATACATACCTACCTACATACTGCGCGGTACTCTGTAGGTCGGTAGAGTTGATAAAAAAAAACACCAAACCAAGGGGCGGCTATAAGCGAGGAGGGGGGCCACTTGTCACAGTAATAGACTGCCTGGTTCGTTCGTTTAATGCTCGATTTCCATTCTGCCCAACTGCAGAGCAATCCACATAATGGTTTCGTCTGGTTTCCGGTTGCCTGCTTGTTCACCACAGGCAGCATAGGCAAAATTGTTTCTGCGTCAACGTGCTCCTTGATTATCCGTTACCTCGAGATCGACTTATTATATATGACACTATGTAGGTATCATAGGTACCGTACTACCTAAGAAAGGGGTTCTGCGGTATAAGGCAAGGCGAGGCGACTTTACGTTACAAGCGTAACATAGTAACATAGATGCTTTGTTACGCAGTGATGTGCAGCGATACTAGTCCCCGGATTAGAGAGCTTACTTGCCCTATTCCCTGCGGCACTTTGAGGTATGCGATCGAAGAGTGGGACCCCGGCAGATCATCAATTACTTGGTTAAATGTTAGGTAATAAAAGCAATAAAGCTGCTTGGTAATAGGGCTCTAAACATCGTCATCTGAGACAGGGCGTCTCATAGGATACATAGGATACCTGGACAGCTTTTGAATTACTGAGAGAGAATTGGAGTCGTCACATTACCTCGCCCATACCTCGCCCATTTCTATGGGTTACATACAGTAAGCAGCTATGGCAAGTATGAGCACGCCAAGACTCGCAAAGCTTGTTGGCTATGATCTGGCGTATCAGAAACCTTTAGAAGAAATTTGAGATAACCAGTCGGAACGCATTTGTAGAATGGAATTGTAAGAAACTGTGCCTAGGTGTTGCGGACTGTATGTGGTGAAATTAAGACGTTCGTTCTGGTTTGAGGTCTCCGTCCAACCACGGAGTTGAGGAGGGTCGCTGATTTTTGAAATATGGCCGGGAAATCCAATATAATACAGGCATACGGAGATATGGTACTAGTATCCATATGGTGGCACAGGTGACTTGCACTGACTTGCACTGACTTGGAGAACGGCAAATCCAGAAATCCGGCGTGACGGAGGTTAGGTACAGGTGCTGTAAGGGTAGTGGGATGAAGTGGGAACGGAGCCCACGGTCTCTGCGCTATGGATGTCAACCTGACCTCTAAGCACCTTTAAACTCATAGTGGCTTCGCGCGCCGCCTGAAACTAACTCCCCGCCTCAAAATCAAATCCATGGATCCTATCACGGATGTACATCTTAAAAATCCTCGGTCAGGATACTGGCATTCGCCTTCCAGGGATGACCGATCTAATACAGTAAATCGATAATATGATAAGTCGCACGGTATATGTCCACCTACGTAATTAAAGCCCCGGAGAGCGGAAGCATCGTTCGTGTACTTTGTACGGTGGTGCCCTGGTCTATCAGGTGTTACTACGTCGATAGCGCTGGAAGAGGGACCATCCCCTGATCACAGCGTCTTTTTTTATGGGCATTTTGGGCATTATGGATGGGAAATATGGGAATTATGGGAAGGGTAAAGAATAAATGGGGGGTAAAAAGGCACCGATCGAAAATCCTTCCGCAACAACTAGGGATTAGGGATTTCTAAATTCTAATGTTAGCACAAACTGCACGGCATTACCGTAGCTACCTCTAAGGCGCCGAGGCACCTTGAAGCAGCACTTGTAACGTTATCCCTCACTGATGATACTTGCACGCATCGGACCATGGTGTTGGAACTTGTAGGCATTCTAAGTCTACTCTAATCTCTTGTATGTGTATCACTTGTATGCACAACTAAGCGGCACATTACCCCTTCTATCAAACTTACAGCACTTACAAGACTAATAATAACTTCAACTTACAAAGAGTTTCTAATTTCTAAGGTTAGGATTCGACGGCCCGCTTGGCTTGACAGAGATGGGAAATGTGGGAAAATTAACCCATAAGCCAAGAACCAAACTCGACAAAATCGAACGATGCTGTTTACAGCATCTCGCGCATTTCCGTGCTAACGGGCTAAGCAAAGCTGTGCTCGTTTCTGGTTTCCCATCCGCATCCCACTCGATACCTAATACCTAATACCAACGAGCCTATTCCGTAGGTCATCCCGCAGGCCTACCGAGGTTTACTTTTCCAATCAATACTTTTTTTTCCAGCTCCCTGTATTGTTCAGTAACACAAGCAGCGAAGTGCTGTATGCACGCTTTCAGCCACTCTCCTCGTCATCCATTGCTGCAGATGGCGCTATTAGACGAGAAGCCCTTCACTAGCCGAGCTGACGATCCCTCCTCTCCACTGTAGAACACCCACGTATTTGATTTTTTGCTTTCACATAATTTTTCTCTCGACCTCTCTCCAGCGCTTCTGAGAACCTCGACATCTTTCGTCCGAAGTTCTTGTCGCATAGAGAGAGAGCGATACGAAAGGAGGTAGGGAATAACGGCAGGGCACCTCTCAACCCCCCCAGACTCACCAAATGTCTGCTAAGCCTGATATCGTTAGGACTCGCCGTTCGGTCATGACCCTTGTTCCTACAGTAGTCTCTTTCAAATCGCAACAACTACAAAGTACCTGCCACGATGTTCCCTCACCCCCGTTCTGCATGCATCTCAAGCCTACAGGGGCCACCCTGCCCCCCTGTCGCCGTTCTCTCCTCTAGCGTCTCTTCGACTTGCTTGTACAATGTAGTTATATCCCGCTGATCTTGAAAGTAGGCGACCCACTTCCATGTCGAAATGCTCATTCGTTCCCCTCGATCTCGCACCCATCTCGACCTATGTAGCATAGGGTCAAAGGTAGATTCCCCGTCATTTCACGTCCAACCTTTCAACGTTCTTCTCTGCTGCTGCTTGGTGGCACCCCCAAACTACACCCAGGCCGGGTCCACCCATGCTCTCTCGTCTGCGGTTTGGCTACTTCTGCGACTGCTACATGCATATGTATTATCGCCTCCCTAGACAAGGGGTGGTCGAGCATGGAGGGTGAGCTTGTACCTCTCCCGTACCGACCTAGAGCGGGTGGGGAGCACGACTGGATACGGTAGTGTGCTCGTTCATATAGAGACCGCATCGCATCTTATATCTGGTCGTCCCATTCGTTCCACCCCCATCGATCTCGTCTGCCTTTTCCCATGCAGTTTATATAACCTCTTGCTTGGACGATCCATCTTTTCCATATTAAAGTCAATTTACCCACGCCAGTCAACATCCCCTTCCTTGAAAGACAAGAGATTCTATACTGCGTCGAGACCGGAGTCGAGACCGCTGTCGTCCCGAGTTGCCTTATGTGCTAAGAACGACATAAGATCTTTCATACGATATAGTGCCTAGCCTAACATGACAGTCTCACTTCCACCGCAGTCTAATTCGTCCAAGGACGCCCAGGCCGCCCGCAAGCGCCGGAGACGAGCCCCCGCCGGAGGAGCTGCCGATGACTGCTTCACCTGCATTAAGAGGAACACCAAGTGCGATAGGCGGCGGCCTTACTGCTCGCAATGTCTCGAGATTGGGAATGAATGCTCCGGCTACAAGACTCAACTGACCTGGGGAGTGGGTGTGGCGAGTCGGGGCAAACTAAGGGGTCTCTCGCTGCCTATAGCAAAAGCGCCACCGGTTGCGCCTATTGGGAAGAAGGCCGCGAGCCGGGTCCGAGCAACAAGTTCTGCGACAACCTCAGCGCAGTGGAACGACCACGAAGAGGGACAGCACAGAACTCGCCGAGACGATGTCGATATCAACAGAGATCATACTACTTCCGTCCCTTCAACACCATATGGGCCATATCCTGGGTACTCAAGGTTCCCGCATGGCGAGCCTACGCAAACTTCCCAAAGAGCTTGGGGAGGCCTTCCGACATATGGCGGCAGCGTGAGTGCCAGCGAGCAATCAAGATATCAGAAGTTTAGCTCCTCGATGGGCCATTTCCCCATAATGGGTGATTCATTATCATCGTCGGTAGACTCGCTGCACGAGGTCGACTATACCTTATCCCCTATAGGACATGCTTATACTAGGGAGGAGATCCCCTTTGTGCACAGCCCAACTCTCATGTACGATAACTACACGGGCCATAACTCGCCCGCCCCTCAAAGCCCCGCCGGTGCGATCTTGATCGATCAACGAGCGCCAACTTCTTGCCCTAGCTTAGTCTATGCTCCATCAGAGCCGAGCTCGAGCCTTAGTTCTCACCCTGATTCTTTCGAGCCACAGATGGCCCATAGACTCGTCGCGGACAACGATACTCTGAGTAAGGATCAAGCGTTCCGAAATGCCATGCCTCGGATCACTGACAGCTCCTTGCAGGCGTCCCTGAGATGGAGTCATACGGCACCAGTCCGCATTCCGCACATGGTTCACACTGGACCTCTTCGATATCAAGAGATGATGATGTAACGCCTCACCCCGTGGACGCCGCGGCGGCCGCCCTGTCTCTGCCGTACGAGAGCCAGTCGATTCAGGTTAGCCCTGATCTCATTGCTAAGATGCCCTTCTTCATGGACTACTACGAGAATATTATGTGCCCCTCGATGGTTTTGGTGGATGGTCCGAACAATCCATTCCGGGATCACATCCTACGGCTAGCGTCTGGGAGTCGAAGCCTACAACATGCCATATGTGCCCTCTCCGCGTGCAATCTAAGGATGAAGAGAAGGCTAAGTCTTGGTCAACGTGCCAGGGATCCAGAAAGCAGCTCTGAGCGACTCTCTGACATGCAATCCGACCACCACTCTTTGACCGAAGAACACCAGCACCGAAACTTGGCCGTTCACCTCCTCAACCAACAATTAAACGATCCCGCTAAATCATGCCACGACTCTGTCTTGGCCACTATTCTACTGCTTTGCCACTACCGCATGGTCGAATCTGGTGTTGCGAAGTTCCACACACAATTCGCCGGTGTTAAGAAGATTCTTAGTATGCGTGGTTCTGCCCCTTACCAAGGATCTAGCGAGTCTGCCTGGATGGAAGCTATCTTCACCTACTTTGATTCAATTTCGGCCAGCATTAATGACCGCGAGGCCCAACTCAACCACTCATTTTACGGACTTCCCCCTGACGCCAACTTGTTACCCCCTGGAGCTGAGAACTTGGTTGGATGTGACAGGGAATTATTCAAAACCATTAGCAAGCTTGGTCGCCTAAATCTTTTATCACAAAACATTCCTGTACAAAACGTTTTAGCAACACCTACCGGTCGCGTCGGAACACCATCAACTACTTCCCCCCTAGGTTCTCCACTAGGTCACTCTTTCAAACAACCCGCCCCCTCACTCGGAGACTTCTTTAGCATTAACCATCATCGCTACGACGGCAACGGATTTGCGTCGCAACTCGATGAAGAAGAGATTATATCCACAGGACTTTGCCCCTCTCCCCAATACGACGAACACCGTTCAACCTTTTGGCGCGAGTGGAAGGACGCCCGCATGGCTCTTCAGAGCTGGGAGTTTGACGCTCAGCGCGTAGCTTCATCCCTTCCTAACTCAGCAACACAACTTCAAATTCGCGATCTACACTGGCTTTCCGAGGCCTTCCGCTACGCCGCTCTACTTTACACCGAGCGTCTGGCTTCGCCCAACGTACCTTCTACCCACAACAACTTCCGCAGTCTAGTCAGCCAAGTTGTCTACTATGCGAGCTCACTCGAGGCTGGCAGCAACGCCGAGAAATTTCTACTCTGGCCGCTCTTCGTAGCCGGCAGCGAATGTGTGAACGAGCTCCAACAAAACATCGTTCGCAACAAGTGTCGCGAGATCATGTCTCGCAGCGGCTACATGAACAACCTAGCAGCCATCGAAGTGCTCGAGAGACTTTGGGCTGGCGAGTACTACGAGCCCCCTACTAGCCCTGGAAATAAATTAGGGATGAGACGCGGCTGTTTCAACTGGACGAAGTGCATTGGCGGACCGGGAGTTGAAGTGGAGTGGATCATGTTTTAATACATACACCACATGCACATTTATTCTACTACCACATAAAAAAGGCGGCAATCTTGAAAGAGATGGAATTGGAATATATTGGATCATAGAGGTTTATATCCTTTTCTACCTAACAACTTTACCTTCTTGTCACATATTTTGACACCAACTTTTTGTTTTCTGTTTTACTGTTTCCCCCCTTTTTATCACGACTGTACCATTATATATATCGCATGTTGATATCCCCGGTTTTATGGTTACGGCGGACATGAATGAGATCCGGATTATGGGCTTTTGCTTTAGTTTTAGTTTTTAACATTGGGAGATGTTCTGTACGAGACAAGTGGGAAATGTGGATAGGACTATGTTAGAGAGAGATGAGCTAGGGGAACGTGTGGGAGAAGAGACATGTTTGAATCGTTGGTGGTGGTGGTAGTAGAAATTAGCTAGCTATTTAGTAGCACATGACATGTGAACAGAGACATTCATATGCAGATGAAGAGACACGCAGAGAAGAGAGAACATTCCCCCAAACCAGTACCAAACCGCAGTTCGTCGCTTTGGTCTCGTGATTTCTAGCACACGCCCGATGCCGTCCCTCCTTTACCACACCCTCTGCCTGGTTGGGGGTGCATGTGAGCAGCTGTCAGCACGCAAAGCAGATCTCCCGGTGGCCGACGTCACGCCATAGCGCCTCAGATGGCCCCCCAATACATGGACGAACTGGGCTAGCATGTATGTGTTTAGTAATGGCATATTATACCTACATAT
This sequence comes from Annulohypoxylon stygium, assembly GCA_003314315.1. Lineage (NCBI taxonomy): Eukaryota > Fungi > Ascomycota > Sordariomycetes > Xylariales > Hypoxylaceae > Annulohypoxylon > Annulohypoxylon stygium. Next base: position 676,143 of record QLPL01000038.1, on the reverse strand, counting down.
TTACCTACATAATAGGTACATAGTTAAACTAGTGGGTAGACAGCCCATACTCTACCATACACACCCACTAAACCCACCAACAACCGACCACCCTCTATCAACCGAGCGGGAAGGAACACTCCCACCCTCCCTGGCAGGTAATTTTTCCCTCTCCCGCCCCCCATACTTTGAAAATACCCTCCCGTAATGGTGGGAGTTCGGCTCAGCCACATCTTTTTTTACAGTACCCCTTCATCGCCTAGGACTATGTAGATAGGGCCAACACTTTGACCTTCCAGCAGATATCTAGTTACCTTACTAGCGTGCATCTACCAAAGCGAGTATGAGTGAAATAGGTAAAGCTTCAAAAACATCTTAAACTTGCAAGATATACATGTGAAAACTCTTACTCATCTATTTATTCATTCATGCCTTCGCCCATCACGAAGCCGAGGCTGAGCTAGGAACTCGCCTAGAAGCTTTCGCCTGGATTTTAGGTTGCCATTAGCTATTAGAAGTGCTATATGTCCGTTCCTATAAGACGAAGCCGACAAGCCTTAAAATCTTAGTACGAGATCTAGACATATCTCACTAAAGCAATAGCAAAGCTTGTATAGTTGCTTCTTACTGCCTCCTACCTCCGTCTCTATCGCCTAGGGGACCCCCACTCCCCACACATTTCCCGAATAGGGAGGAAGAAAGGACCGCTGGGCGAACAGCCCACAAGCCCACAGTCGGCAGCCTGGCTAACGGGACTTCTCACATCTCGAATTCCACCCCCAACCCTAACTGACGTAATAGTAACCTTTTGACACATGATATCGGAGAGATCTAGTAGATCATAATATATGCCCGGGTACGAAATAAGTAAGATGAGGAAGTAAGAGCAAGTAGACGAGTAGACAATCAGACACCGAGCTAGGAAACGAGCAGGAGGCTTCCAGAAGGGTTCCGCAGCTATTGGAACACTATGCCTTATCCCCCTAACCTAATCTATCCAGCTATAGCTAGCTAGGCAGCTGTCAGTGATAGCCTAGGCCAAGAAGTTGCAACACATGCTTCATGTACAGGCGAGTCACAGATAGGCGTACATTGTTGTACCTATCCCGTACGGTTTGTGTTATTTACTTTCTCTTTTCTCCTTAGCTGCTTCTGCTCTTCGGGATGTACCAAGTCGACGGCAGCGAAGCTTGGTTCGTCCACTTATCGTTTGTCCCACTACTCCCTGGGGGCAGCCAGCGCCATCATACCCAAACCTTACAGTGATCGTCGCTGCACAGCTGTACGGTACGTAGCGGATGTTCACCTGAATCGGTCACCTTTGCTCGGTATGTCAGACCCACCGTTGGTTGGAAGATTGATCTACCGTAGCTATAGCGCTAGGTACGATAGATAGTAGATAACTCGTGTCAGCATGCTTACATCCACCCCCTTTGGTCCAACCATTGATTACCTGCGTACGGTCAGCTATTGAGAACTGTTCAATAGAGCTGCGAATAGGTCGTCTGACCACGGCAGCAGCCTTCCCTACGAACCGAGTCTGCTGGTTGGCGGATCCGGCTTCAGCTCCCTGCTGCTTCCAACGGACGGTGCGAACCGCATAGGATCCTATCCGGTGCGCGCCGGGTAAAATCTAGATGATTTTCCATAGGTTCGTAGATCGTGTGTGGCAGACGGGTCTGCGCAGCTACAGTATCTCGTAGGGAAACGTCAACCGACCCAGATTTCTAGCGACGGTTCATCGAGTCGATCAATCAAGCAACCAACTCATGGTCTTAGGGTGGATTTATTGGCCAAGACGTACTCCGGGATCCGAGATCTTCCGCCAGGGCAACATCGACGTCGAGCAAGGCCGTACGGTAGCTAATACTGTAGGTTGAGGGGGTCCGCAGGCAAATCGAAGAGCATCCCGCACGAATAGGTAGTAATGCGAAGGTAGGTAGAAAGATGATGGGTATGATCCTGAACGATTTTAGCTTCTTCTTCGCGGGTTCTAGTAGCTCGCCGGATCTGCTAGTCAGGGGACCATTTTAGGTGGGTGGCTCCGTGATTCTCGACTCCGGTCGAGAAGCTCTCGAGTTCGGGGGTTATTCCTCATCTATAACTAAGTTGCGCCCTATTATGCGACTCTACGCGCAGCAAGCCGGTCCACTACATCAAAGGTGCGGGCTTGGCCGCATCGGCGGGTTCCAGAAGTTCGTCTAGCTGCCGATTGGCCCTGTTCGGACCCTAGCATTTCTCGGATCACAAAAAGCCTACCTACCTAGTTACTGGACAGGGGGAGTCGGCGATCGATCAGAGATTGGGGGTGGAGCATTGACTAGGTTCCAAGGTTGATTGCCTTGAAGCAACTTAAGGCAGCTTAACGAGACGATAGGTTCGTATCCGGAGGAGACTAGTAGTACGTCTATTATGCAGGAATCGTAACATGGGAGGCTTTGGGACTTTGTGCGTTGTGTGTGCGGGATCTTTGGAATCATCTCGGGACTTGAGAAGTTCTGTTACAGTCCCTCGTAGAAAATATGGAAATATGCAACATCAAGGTCTCACTGGACGGGAATTGCACTGCCACCCCTTAGCCGTTCCCTTACCATTCTGACCATTCCGACCATTCTTAGTCGGCCTGGTCGGAGTTGGGTATGGTTGGAGACAGGTCAACATCCCACCGTCGAGCGGCTCGAGGACCTTTGGAGGTCGCGGATTTCATGATAAATAGGTACTTGCGTAAGACTTCCCCAGGTTGGACGGCAGATGTTGGAAGCGTCTCGCAACAGGACGAACTAGATAGGGACCTTACCGGACGCCAAGCCCGACCAACATGCGTTGATATGTTGTTATGTGGCAAGATGGATTTGCCGCGCAAGGCTCCTGGACCTTTCTCTCTCGTATCGACTCTCTCCCGTCTTCTTTACGAAAGTTGACGAATTTCTAACGGAGCACTGAAGCACTCCAAGAATGATGTTGCAAATGTTGCAAGAAAGAAACTTGCCCAGCGTTACACAACTATAGGTAACAGATTAATATGTGAGAACAATGCCAAGAGATCACGTGTAGATAGGATGACAAATACTGTTATCTTATCGCAGAGCTTATCGCAAGGTCCCATTTTTCCTATCAGCTCCATATCAGCAAGAAATTTTGGTGGATTTTTCAAATGAAGTTGTAAAAGCCAAGAAGAATTGCGATTGCGACATTGCGACGTTGCCCACGAGTCGGGTGCCTGATATTGAAATTGGAGCTTGTCTATTACTACGATACCTGATATCCGAAGTCATTGTAGGAAACAAACAGTATCATGGGTCGGGACCTTCAAAAGCGCAAGAGGCGATCGTCTCGCAACGCTATCCGACAACCATCGTCGACCAAATCCAAGCGCCTCCTTAACCCATTGGGAAATGACATTGTGGCAAGAAACTGGTATGCCATACAAGTCAAAGGAGTATACTATGAGAAACTTTGGACTAAACTCGTATAGGAACAAAAAGGAGACAGCGTCGCAAAACTACCGCCGTCTAGGTCTAGTATCCCGCTTGAAGGCGCCAACGGGTGGTGTAGAGCCCAGCGCAAAATCAAAATCCACAAAACCCGTAGATCCATTTGCCATTGCCCAACCAACCAACGCTGTCGTTACCGAGGTGCGCGTGGAGCGAGATGAGAACGGACGGATCGTCCGCGTGCTAGACGGCAAGGGAAAGGACAACCCACTTAACGACCCTTTGAACGACCTAGACTCCGATGATGATATGGATGATGAGGAAGCGGCCGAGGAGTGGGAAGGCATCGACGAAGTAGAAGACGGTACCGGGATCTTCCCCGAACTGGAGAGCCAGGCCAATCGACCCGTGGCCAAGAAAGTGACGACACAGACCAAGAGAGAGGTCGAATGGTTGCAAAGGCTGATAGAGAAATACGGCGATGACACAAAGGCCATGGCGAGGGATCGCAAGTTAAATCCCATGCAACAGACGGCGGCGGACATCTCAAGAAGGATAAAAAAGATGAAGGCTCGCTCGGCTTGAGAAAGGGGTCAAGGGGGATTATATAATCCTATAAGTTTTGAGACAACTGCATTGCAAGGCGTTATAGGATCTTAGATAAACCTGGCTGACAAAAGCCAGTACTCGGCACAACAATGGTTTTAAAAGTACTAAAAATGATATATCATTGCCAACTTGACTACCGTCCTAAATACCCGTATAACCATGTACCACGAACTAAGCCTAGACAACAATCCGTACCTAATTAGTAGAGTAGTACAGTATCACGAGGTCAAGTATGTCATGTCAACCCCGAAGAGCCAGATAAGCCCAGGACCCTAGAGAACATCGAGACATTGAATCTTCAATGAATATATTTGCGGACCAGAACTATCGAAACAAACATAAACCGCCACAATCGCAGACACTATTCCTGGTATCTTTTATATAAGTGCCATAATGAGCATAATGTATCCGGAACACCGATCAACCGTCGTGAGTTTTATAAACTGGCCCGCCACTCTGTCTTATCGACACTTTATAATCCACTTCTCGTAGAGGCACTTATTCGTCGTATACCGTCACAAGGCACGCCCCCTCGAGCTGCTGCCGTCATCTTTTCCGGCAACAGGATACCGTTACGCCTAATCCTTAAACGCTCGAAACGCTTAATGCAATGTGCGGTCGTAGTTCGCGCTAGGGAATTGTACCGGTCTGTCGTCGTCGTAGTCCTCTGCCGCGGGAGGAGCGTATATGTGTGGTTGAGGCCTAGATGATACGGAAGAGTACGGGTCACCGTAGGGGTCGCTGTGAGCTGGCGAGTGGCTGTGCGATCGGTATGCGTTATCGAAGGGGTTCTCGAGAGGAGCGGGAGATGTGCTGTGCGGTCTGTACGAGGTATCGGTATCGAGTCGGCCACCAAACGAATCCGGATCGTAGGGAGCGTCATGGTCGTGCTCGTCATGGTGGTCGTCCATCTGCACGGGTGCGTATGCTTCCTCATCGTGGGGCGCCATCGAGAAAGCAGCCTTATCGGGATCGATGTTCTGGCTCGTGTTCAGGTTCTCGTACCCGGGAAGACTCTCGGTCTGTCGGTAGTATCTTAATGTGTACACACTAACGGCCGTTGTCGCAACCCAAGCAAGACTATACGAATGGTTAGCACCCATGGTTGTTATAATGTAGGTAGTAGTCGAGTCCGTACGTTTGGAAGAAGGCGATTCCGACAATGGCCTTGCTGACAGCGCAGCCCGATCCACACGAGTTTGCGGTGTTGTATGCCGCTTGACTGGCGAAGCCGGATAACCAAAAGATAGCGAAGACGGAATCCATAACAACCATCACATGCGGTTCAGCGAGTTTCCGAGTTCGCTCGAATCGTGGTGCCATGGCTAAGTAAATCCAGGCCGGAATGGATAAGAAACACTATCAGAAGAAGTCCTGTAAGCACACGTGCACTATCGCATATAAACACGAGGGTAAAAAGGGGGACTTTACGTACCAGTCCGAACGGCCATCCATTGTTACCGTTGATGACTGAATTATCTGCTCGGAAAAGGACGATTTCGAGTATAAATATTACGACGCCCAAGATGATCTGGAAGATGTGAAGGCCGAGTTTGGTGTTGGGCACCTTATCGGGGTTGATATCTAACTTCTCGATGATTGCCGCCATTTTCTAACGGCTAAGCCCTGGATAGAATTTAAGGTTAATCTTCGATGTTCGAACGTTCGACGATGCTGGATCTAAGGTTTAAGGTTCTGTTTGGCAGTTTTGCCATGTGTCTAGTTGAAGAAAGTTTTTACCTCTGAGTAGTACGAAGCTTGTCAAAACAGCCAAGTTCGGCTGGGTCGTATTTAGGGGCGGCTTTGCGGCTGATGGTATGGTTGTCGAAACTCAACTAACAAGGGCTTGTGCTAGTTTCAACTGAAATATCCGTGTACTATCGTTTGCACCTAATCGACTCGAGGTCGTGAAGGGTTGAGATTTGCAAAACTCGATTCAAAAAAGAAGCGAGAGACGAGAAAAATCAATCTTGATGGAGTTGTTTATTATGTTATGGAATATGAAGATTTTGTGTTTTTGCCTAACTACGTTACGTATTAGCTGACATGCAATCCATGGATGACCCGGGCTGATGAATATCCAGATTGCGCGTAATGTAATAGGGAGACACTACGAGGAGCCCTGGAACTTCCATGAGCGTTCTATTTTTAAGCTCAGCCACAGTTGAAGTGGGGAAATTTAGCCTGGTAGAAGAGCCTTGGGGCGCATCATATTCCCTTTTAGCGGCAAGACACAGCCTATCAACGCCACTCTAGCTCTGAGGCCTACGATTTTCGTGCTGAGCCACGATTCACACACCTAGAAGTCAACCTTGGATTTTTTAGCGCTCTTAGTTACCTAGTAGGGCTTTAGGACTCTTAGTGATGTCCTGATCAACAGCTGGGCGGCTGAAGAAACATCATGACAGTTACAAATTCGCTGCTGCTGGCGTCAGAAATAAGAACAGGAAGTATGACAGATCTATGATTTATTCATATTCCGCTATACCCGCAAGAAACAAAGAAAAAGCAAAGACATGTTTCACTACATAGAGACGGGGTTTCCCTCGAACTATCGCGTTGGAGTTGTCTCACTTTCTTTGAATGTATTCGTCTTTTTCTCGACACCTCAGCCCGTCCCTCCGCCACTTATATGGACCTTCATGCAGTATGACCTATCCCGGCTCTCTGGCTTTAACCTGCTTGGTCGAACGTTCCCTCGTGTTCTACCCACTTTTTGACGGAACTGTAGCTTGCCGACTCTCACTATCCGCAATACATCAGAGCCAATACCGTGTACAGCCGATGACTTACATGACAGCGTGACTGAGCTGGTACTATGGGCAACAATGTTGCATTGTATTATATATAGGGACGAAAACACCAAGGCCAACTAACCCGGTACTATTCTCCGGTCTGGAGTTGCTGCGATCCCGAGTGCGACATCCGTCAACAGGATAGCACCGATAGACTTTTTTATATATTTTTTTCGGGACATGAGTGGCTGCGGAGTCATTATCCTACACACGTATCCATATTTCGTATTCTAATGTTCTATTCAACAGGCAATACCAAAGAATGCTAGCATTCCACGACCATTGTGATACTTGAATGAAGTTGATAAATCAGGGAGTCGCTGCCATATTTGTATTTCATCTATCTCCGTTCATTCCAGTCTCTGGCAAACTTTAAGTATTTATACCCGTGTTTGCGACACCCGAAATCTTCGTAGTTGCATGCCGATTATCGGTCCGTCAATCAATAACGCGATCGCACCTTCTTTGGTCTATCTAAACCCCGACAAGTTCATGCCTAGACCAGGGGTAGGGAATCGCTAAATCCGTTCTAGTTTCCGCTATCTTCATTTTTAACCATCAGATTCCGATAATAATCTCACTCATTCATTACTAATTTTTTAACATTTCGATACGCGTCAGAGGATTTTAGACAACTATTGCAACCGAATTCGATCAATTCAAATGATTGGGAGTGAGTCTACGTTGAAGAGGAAGCATTGTTGATATGACGAGAACCGAGGACATATCCGCCCAGCCGGCGAACGGAAGCACAGACAGTCACGGCGATGAGCGGACGCCTCTACTTGGTAATCAAAACAAGAATGTGCTCCCGCATGAAGAGGCTCCGTCAATCCACGACGACGAGGAGCAGGTTGTCATTGTCGAAGAAGTGAAAGGTCTAAAATTATGGCTCATCCTATGCACCTGTTGGCTGGGTGTTTTCCTCGGTGCCATCGAGTCGACCATCATCGCCACGCTATCAGCTCCGATATCTAGCGAATTTCACTCCTTGAGTCTGTTATCCTGGCTCGCGTCTGCTTACTTAATCTCGAATGCCGCATGCCAGCCCGTATCCGGAAGACTGACGGATATCTTCGGGCGGGGTCCGGGTCTCGTGTTTAGTAACGTCTTTTTCGCCGCCGGAAACCTCATCTGTGGCTTGGCACAGAATGCCAATGTTATGATACTTGGAAGAGTTATCGCTGGTATTGGCGGTGGCGGCTTGATGGCTATTGCTACATTCTTATGTACGGACCTTGTCCCACTGAGAAATCGAGGCGTCATCCAGGGAATAGGGAACATTTGCTACGGAGCTGGTGCAACGCTAGGTGGCGTGTTTGGGGGCCTGGTCAACGACAACTCGTCCTGGGGTTGGCGCCTGGCCTTCTTGGTTCAGGTACCTCCCGTCTTGGTTTCGGCTGCTTTGGTCGCCTATCTCGTCCGATTGCCACCAAAGGTATCAGAGAAGTCATACTTGGCTCGCATTGACTTTACTGGCGCCTTCTCGCTCATAGTCTTTCTCGTCCTGCTCTTACTTGGGTTGAACGCCGGAGGTAACCTAGTACCCTGGGTTCACCCCTTACCGTTGACTACTTTGCCCCTATCGGTCGCGGCATTGGTTGCTTTCATCATCTGGGAATCCCGCGCCAAGCAGCCCGTTATCCCGGTCCGTCTCCTTCTAGATCGAACGGTCTTCTTTGCTTGCATGGTAAATTTACTATGTTGTATGGTATACATGATGTCGCTATTCTACGCCCCCATCTACATGCAGGTGCGCGGAAGTTCGGCTACGGACTCGGGCCTAGTAGTCTTATTCGCTCCTATCGGTATCTGCTTCTGCTCAATTGGAAGTGGGTTTATCATGAAGAAAACTGGACGTTATGGTAAATACCTCGATAAGGTCCCACTCCCAGAGCTCATTCTCAAATTCTTCCTTTCGCCCACCAGTGTATTCCATGCATGCGCTAACTGTGAAGTAGTAAGTTCTAAACTCGGGATTTATATGCATTGTTCCCCTTTTGGTCACAGCTGCGTGTGCAGAAAGCTTAAAAATGCCAACTTATCTCCGCCACCCCTCCGGATCGAGATGATCGTAGTAGATCGTAGTAAGCAAACTTATACGCCCGCTGCATGAAACTAACCCTGCAATAGTTACCTGTTGCGATCTTGGCTGTGTTGCTGCAGCTCGCTTCTGCCATCATATTCACGACACTCAAGGAGGATACTCCAGCATGGCCCCTGATGATCGCATTTCTACTTCTCGGCTCTGGATATGGTGCCATGCTTAATACCATGCTGCTAGCGTGCCTAGCAGCCGTGGACCACTCGCACCAAGCCACCGTTACATCCGCAACTTACGCGTTCCGATCGGTTGGCGGGACGGTCGGTATTACTATAGCGTCGGCTATTTATCAGAATGTGCTCAAGACCCAGCTGTGGGAACGGTTCGGCGACTTGCCCGGCGCCGCGGAAGAGATCCGCAAAATTAGGGACGACATGAGCGAATTGAAGCGCCTTCCTGAGGGCTGGTATGACGGTGTCATGGCTTCGTTTATGGAGGCCTTTAGGAATGTGTGGTTCATGATGTTAAGCTTAGTAGTCTTAGCGCTGATTTGCGTCTCGTTGCTAAAGCAGCATAAACTACACTCAACTTTATCTCGAAACGAAGGTGACTAGAAGTCCATATATATACCAGCAGAAGCGCCTCATTACTGGTACAGGAAAAGTACGAAACACGATTGAATGTGGACGGTTCCAAGTCTTACATATCAAGAGATCAAAAGACACTAGGTAAATAGAGCTAAAATGGGAAAAACTAAAGAATTCTATGAACAAGTACTTCGCAACCTAACATATCAAGAGCGGCCAGACTGCTTCCCACGGAAAATAAATCTCAAGCTTGATAGAGTCAAGAAGAAGCCGACTTGCAGTATCAAGTCTTATTGTTATGGTGTCCGTCCTCTCCTGTTTCTCGCTGATATGAAACATACTAGACATTCCCCATAACTCAGCTATAACACATCGCTGCGGTATGGCCTCTATCTTATTGTGTAAGCTGAAATTCAGCCAGGCAGATTCGCGAGGAAGGCAACGAGTACGGCATAATAAGCGGTGACGCCCACGAACAGGTAGGCGATACGGGCCTCAAATGTAGCCATGGCAATGGTGAAAACGACGGCGAAGGCGGTGACGACGAGGAGGTAAATGCCGCGAGACCACTGTATAGCAGCAACGGGAGTTAGTAGTTGCAATCTTAAACCAGCAGGAGATTGCGGTGAATATGGGAAAGTAAGGGTATGAGTGGTAACTTGTTGTATCACTTACGTCCATTTGGAGATAAAGAAGCGCAACAGGGATGATAAGAAGCGACTGGCTGCTGAGCACGAGCAACGTCTTGATCAATATGCGGAGGGGCCGCAGGCTGAGGGTTATGCGCGGATCGTCGGGATCAATATTTGGAGGAGCGTCGCCGCCGAAGAGCCGATTGATGCGTCTTAAGAGGCCCTTTTGATAGTACGGCTGTCAGTTTGGCATTTTTTTAATAAAGGGGTGACATAAAGAAGGTTACACAAGATGTGTGGAGCCAGGGGTTCAAATAGGGGTCGAAAAGGGGGATCATGGAAGAGATATCAAATTTAATGTACCATTACCCAAGGTGAATCGGTATACAGAAGAGATTCAAACTTTTGGAATATTTGGTCTGGTGCGTCGGAAACGAAGTCGTCGATATATCGCATATAGGCAAGCGCTTCATTGTTGAGTCCCTCATTTACTTGCATCTTGAAGTGTGTCTCGTGCGCACGCCTGGAGGTTCGGGTGAATTTCTTAATTTCGTAATTCATGATCAAGATCATATCTACATAGTAAGTTTCTCTCAGTCAGTGGTAGTCGGCTCCCCCCATCATTTCGCCAGGCATCGACTCGTAGCAAGTGGTGAATTAGAATGCTTTTTGAGAACCTACAGTACGATATTGAGTATTTCTCTTTGGCCATCATGAGGTTTTCCCTCTGCGACGCTCTGTCAAGTTCGCCTGATTCGGGATCGGGAGGTATCGGCATATGCCCAGTCCCTGAGATACATCGAGCCAAGAACTTTTCCTGGTCAAACGGGAGCGATCTGAGCGGGCTTCCGCCGGCTTCACTACCCTCGAAGTTCATCTCGTCAAGCTTGTTGTCGATACAGTGAATCTTTTGCTGATAGTGAGTAAGAAGCTGTTGTGTCGAGACTGTGAACGCTCTCTGGGAGCTGTTGTTTGGAAAGTATGTTTGTACTGCCGCAATCGATGGCCAGCCCTTCGGCGAATTGTTTTCTTTAGTTTATCAGCCTAGAAATCTCCTTGAATTGGGTCAGGATACGAAGTCTAACTTACTGACGTCGTCATCTGTGTAGAAATCGTAATGTCTAGAGCCGGTTTGTATCCTGGCTAAACCATGCATGTTAACTGTGAGAGTTGGCGGGATCATGGCTTTGGGAAATAAAACTTGCCATCAGCAACTCTGTCATACATCACAGAATAACTATGCGCTTGTTGCGTAGGTGGGTGGGAATGATCTGGGATATTCGGTCTCTGTGGAGTGCTATTCCCGTTGTGTGCCTGGATTCCATTTACTGGAAGATCTGGGATAGCACTAGTTGAATCGGGCATGATGAACGATGAAAATAAACTCCAACTTCGTCCATTTTACTCATGTTAAACATATGGCATCTACTTCTTGTATAAATAATGTGCTAAAATGCAATGGGAAATCCAGAGGCTCCGAGACACATCATCGTATCGATCGTCGACGTGAACACCGACAAGAATGTCCAAATGAGAACACCCTCACGAGATGTTTGAGTGCCCAATTTAGCCCCCGAAAAGGTCTCAAAAATGGCCAGTGTCTTGAATTGGGTGATGTGCGATTTGATGCTGGGAAAAGAGCCTCGATGCCGCACATTTAAAGAGAGGCGCAATAGAGCGGTGAAGATATAAACCACAATCGGCGCAAGCCTCACCAGCTTGCTGCAGTAACAACTTACTTGAAGAAGGCCGATTGAGTATTAGTGTATTATAGGAGATGGGGGGTTGCCCAATAATATCTGTCCTGCTGATGAAGGTGTGTACCACCCTAATAACTGTAGACAACCAACATCTACCACTTCAAGTAAATAATCAGTCGATACCGGTTTTGAGAACATCACACTAGTTACTTGTTTGTATATCCTGCCTCATATGAGTAGCATCGTGTAGTGTCAAGTCTCCACATCTAGCACGGAAAGACATCTGACGTGGACCAGAACTTTATTATCTCTATCTGGAATTGTGCATCGGCCATTGGATCTACCTGGGATGTAAATTTCGGTAAGATGTATTACTCTTTCAAGCAAAAGTGCTCTGGCGGTTTTGAGTCAAGGCATCGGAGATGAAATGGTGTATTTAACGTAGCAAGACTTCAGGTAGTCGACAATCGTTTGACATAGACCTTACCGCTAGTAGATAACGAATTCACTCCCTTCCTTTTGGGCGTGGTAAGTTTGAAAACATCTGATGGTTTTTTCCCCTTGATTAAACGAGCTGAAAAGCGTTGATATTGTCTCGATAGTAATATCGTGAGTTTCCTTAGATTGCTCATGTCTCTATAGGTACCCGCCTGCCTAGGTACCTAGAGTAATTAAACCAAGTAAATGGGATAGTATGCAATAACTTGCTCATTGTGCAATTCCCGCCTAGATAGCACCATATACAGAGGACATATGTGACACTAAGGTCTAGTCTGATGTGACGATACTGTCTATTGAAGGCTGTGCCTAGATTTATCCTGTATGATTATCGCAGTCGCCCCTCGCTTCGAATGGAGAGTTAAAATGCCGTTTCACGCTTCAATCAATCGGAGGATATGCCCTATCACACGTGCGGTATGGTTTTAAGGGGCAGTGTCGGTGATTACTTGGGTAGCTATGTAGGTAGAAAATCTAACGGAATAAGAGGCTCATACTAAGGGATAGAACATTAAATAACATCTAGGAGTGACAATGGCAGCCTCATTTTCAGAGTTATGTGATATTCAGAGATGAGTATTCTCAATGGAGAGGCTCCTCATGATGTTTTTACTAATCGTCATAGCAGGAAGAGGTCTACCGGAAAAATTCAAAAGCACCAGTGTACCTACCAATTTATAGCAAGGATAGGTATGGACGGTTGCTTCCCCCATGTCTCAGATCGTAGACCTACTTAGGTAGTACTAACCTAAGATGACCCATTTAAATGAATTATTCCAATCGGAGACAATGTACATGAAAACATAAAGGCATAGATGCCCCTTGAGTGAGGACGAAAATGCAAGAACTTCACTCTACAGAAACATGAATCGTATGAGGGTATTGCAATACTTTTGCTAAAAAGGAAGGACGGATATGGTTAGCTAAAAGCGAATCCCCGTTCTCGTTAGCAGCAATAATGCATAAAGAGACAGTCCCCCATCCATACATCGTTCATGAAAAATCTTACTTGATCAAACCCTCAAATCCTACTCATGAATTCATTTATCTACTATGTAGACGATTACCAAGATCAAACCATCGACAATAAACCATAAGTCTATTCAGACTCCAGATACGATCGACTCCTAGTCATTGGCCTAATCCAATGAATGACCCTCTGATGAACAGCGTTCTAGGCTCACGAAACCCAGCGAGGTGAAAGTCGGTCATGGTTGGGGAAAGCGCGAAACCAGTGTAGACGAAGAAGCGTTGCCGGACATGAGGGGTCAAGGATCTCAGCTCAGAAGGGATGACCCCTCCAAACTCCACTGGAGACAATCTTGGAGTTGTCGTTCACGCGAATAAAACTCCGAAAAGAGCAGCATGCAGGCGCAAATAATTTTGGAATTCCGAGGACAGATACTTGATTGGCCGGGATACGTGCAGAGAATATGTGCAGCAAATAAGTCACAGGTGATAGCGTGCTCGCACACAGCTAACACCCGAAGGAACGAGAATGGAATTCCCACCTGTTAGAAGGTTGCCGCACTCCGCATTTGGATCATCGCATCAACAACACAGCGCCTCCATGAGCGACTGTTTGGATGAACAGATACCAATTCCTTGAAGCGTTCCTAAATTCTGAATATTGAAGATCGGGCAATGAAGAAGCAAATGGCTGACAAAGCCTGAATTATCCTGGATACATCAATTAGCAACCTGAAGGTTGTAGGGAAATGGAATAATTTGAGCTCGAAATCCGTCACGACGCTTGGACCATGTGATGTTCTAATTGATAAGCCACAGCGCCACACATACATCACTCACCAGCTCATATCTTCGTGGCTAGTGGCGCATCTTGCTATCGTCACCACATCCGAGCTACTACCTATAGGGAGAGTGGCTCGGAGGTAGCCTTGGAATGTCTCAGTTTCTCACCTAATTAGATGAGACGAATGCTTCCAAAGGGGAAGATGATAGCCGCCTGGTAGATACCGACCAGACCGGTCAGGAAAATTTTCAATACCAGGTACTCTTCACCAGTCAAGAAGTACTGGCAAACCAAAATCCCTTGAGAAAATACAAAGTTCGCCGACACCAGAACTGCGGGAACTTTTAAAGGTACCGAAGTATGATGTTCTAAAAGGCGAAACTGTATCTCAGCAAGTAAGGGCATTCTGTTACAAAGCCCTTTGGGGTTTAGCGTCATCTCAGTCGAGGATCGAAAGCCTGCCTGGCTTCTTTGAAATTCAGCCAAATCGCACAACAGATTTCTCGTCGAGAACATGGGACTGCATTCGGAGATTTCACGGCGCCCAATACAGTGGTGATGTGGTGAGATTGATTGATGTTCGACATCCTAACGTCACCGAATTTCAAATTCCACGCGGAACGAAGTCAATTCGATACGGGGAATGTTACATTGTTTCTTTTTTTTTAAAAAAAAAGATTTGAAGAGGCTGGCCGTAAACTTGCCTACGGGACCCATGCATCTCCAAATCTGGGAAGAATCAAGGGAACCTCGGGAGCTTCCACCGCATTCCACAAGCCATTCACCGTTGTACATACGAAGAACCAGGACCCCTAGTTATCTAACTTTGCGGCTCTTCCCTACCCAGGTAGAGATGGGTAGAGATGGGTAGAGATAGGTAGAGACAGCTTGTTGTCACGGTGCCGCATTTCAACTCGTCAGAGTGCGCGAACCTTACCCCCTGCCGAGCCAAATTTCTTTCCCCAGTACCATCCGGTGTTAAACCGCACAAATCTACCCAGGCAATGGTGTGCCTCCGCCTGTTCACTAGACCTTCATGCTTTGCGGAGAACAGTCTGAGTGGAGTTCATTCTTTTTATTTGGACGCCCAGATATTTTGCATCCTCCACCACGTCCTCCAGTGCGTTCACACATGCATCTGCTAGCATCTGCTGGCATCAACGAACCCTTGCTGGGGGGCGTTTCTTCGTGGTTGACAGCACGTTTCGCAATTTCCAATTGAGTCTACTTTGGTACTTCACCACGGTCTAAGATAATGTGTTGTGCTATTAGTTTTCTAACCCTAGGGCGCACCAAATGAGAAAAGTATATAAATATCTAGAGAATTGAACGCAAGATACACTCGCTTTAATCTATTCTCACAAGTTTACAAAAAAACACTCAGGTAGCTCTTCTGGGTCTCTTCGACATTGACGAAGCATATAAAGCTTATGAAGGAAGAGCTGATCTGTATGAGGTAATGCGTTCATTTTTGTGTTCTGTCTTGCGCTACTGTGGTGTCTCGATGTTCATTTGGCTTCTAACTCAACTTGTCGCCTAGCTAGGTCACATCCCTTGCTGTCGCCGACCCCAAAGCAATAGCAGCGAATCTCATCGGTCAAGAAGTTGTTTAAACCCATAATTTGCGTATCTCAAGATGTGCTTCGGGTGTGGTAGCGACGACGATTCAGACCAAACCGACCCAAGAAAAATGCCCCCACGCGGAACCTCGCTACAAGTCTCCCAAGTTCCGAAAAACAAATCTTACCAAAAGCAAGCTCCGCCAACAACCGAAAGTGATCACCAGGGCGACACCAACGCGTCTTCGGAGCAATCATAAGGTCAACTACAAGATACACAGCCGAAAGAGAAAGGAATAGAACTTGAAGCGTGCGTCGGATGGATACTTATCGTTGCGACGGTGGAGGATATATGTAATGATTGTGTTTTAAGCCACATATAGCTATGCTCCCCAATACGTAATATCCATCACTTTTCACCCTAGACAACTACACCTAAATAGCTATGGGTCAACATGTCTCATGTTTCCTAATGGAGTTATCACTATTATGATTAAGCAATCGAACGTAGTGAACTTCCAAGGGTTATAAAGATGAATCGCAATTCTGATTGACTATTGGTCAATGTTGATGAATACTTGAGCGTCCTCTGATGATTGTTTGGGAAAGTAGTTGCTGCGGCCCTATTCGTCGGGGGAGAGGGGCGCGAAGTTTACACGCGCAACCAAATAAAACGAGATCTCGGGGCGAGTTCAATGAAGAATACCATAGAACTATCATACCGTCTTCGCCTGAGAACTCCAATCAAGCCCCACTTTGGCCGGCGTTTCTGTTGCCTATCTACTGAGATACCTTAGCAAGAATATTCAGTATATGAATATTCTCATAAGGTGGGCACTCTTTCATACTAGGTAAGTACGTAAGCTTGTCCGAGTGTACTAGGTCAACACACCTGTACCTGTCTGGCAAAAACGTGCTGGTGAGGCCAAAAAGGGATCAGACAAGTCGCGGAGATCGCTGGAGACGGTCTTGGTCAACACGTGGTTATCCACACAGAGCTGTACTACGCAGTATTGGATGTCCCACTTGCTGACAAGTCCACCCATGTATGTACCTAGGTCCTACCTACGTAGTGCTCAACCTTATCTAAACCAATCATTTCGCTTCACCGGCTCACGATCCGGAGGTACTTGACATTCCGTAAGATTTCCTAAATTATTTCCGCCTTCCCATAAGAAAATTCTAGATGAGGTGGAGTATCACCCGAAGCCATACCCTTGTTAAATAGAAGTGGGGTAGCCGTCCAGATTGCCAGAGTTCTTGTTCTCGAAGCGTTACACTAGAATCACAATTGTTGTTCCAAACTCTCAAGATACTTCCCTAGGGTCTAAACGAAAGCAATACGCCAAGTAGCACGATACGGATCTTATTAATATGACTAGGCAGATAATGTGGATTTGAAAGTCGGCTTTAGATAGCATTATCTAGGGATCGCGCAGTACAATGAAGACACTTTACCCTATGAACAAGGAGGCTGACATTTGCTAAAATGATAATTCTTGAGACACTTTCAACTTGAACCAATCAAAGTGAGGGATAGAAATTGATATATCATATTATTAAATTGACCGAACTTAGTCCGCTATAAAATCAGTAAGTGGCTCTTTACTGAGCTGTCATATTAGATCTGTCTCCATTATTAGCTTTATTTAGTCTTTTTTTCTGACTTAAATTTGACTCATTTTCCCCACTACAAAGTTCAAGCTTGACAAGCACCTTGTAAATTTAACCTTGCATTCCGTTCTTTAGGTACCTAAAGCAGAAATTGGGCTCACAAGAAGAGTCTTCTTCGGATGACATTTGCATTGGAATCCGAACTACACTAACTGTCGCTGCCGCGTGGGAGTAAAGGACGATTAGCTCGTTCCGTTAATTGTTACACAGACGCTACCTAGTATAGATACCTAGGTACCTAGGCATGGTTATCCATCAGAAGAAAATTCCCCAGTTCTGATCGCACTTTCTTAGCGGAACGGTCCGTGCTATCCAGTACTTCACTAGATTTCGGGTTTGCGTACCGAAATCTTTAGCTCTACCGATTTGAGCCGCACGGAACAAAAGTGGAGCTTCCGTAGCTCCTTCCTAGGCACCTATTGAAAGAAGAATTTATCAAATATGTTGAAGGATATATGCGTGCCAGAATGAGAGGCAGAGGAAGTTTAGGTGTGGAATTGTAATGTTGGTGGCTTTGAAGGTACCTACTTGTACTACCTGAATCTAGCGGGATTCTAGGGTACCGGTACCTATGTCGCCAGGACAATGCAGTCAGGACATGATGGATTATCCAGCCATGGATTGGATATGTGTGCCTGGCCATTTTTCAAATTCAACTATCTACTAATATCTGGCTAATTTCGGATTCTATCCGGAGATTCAAAAAGGCTCGTACCCGAGGATTGGCGCTATTCCTACTATGCGAATCACTAACGGCCCGCTAAGACTCACTATGTTCCGACATTTAGGTACCTAAATTTAGGTACTACTTAGGTGTGTTGGTTTAAGGGAGACCAGCCACCTGGGTTTGCCTTAATTTCAACTCTGCGATCCTGCGGAACTTACAGTCGCGAGGATTATAGAGCAAGCATTAAGAAATCCCATGAAATAAACGGGGAAACGAACAATTAAGCCTGAAGGAAAACAACATACAGCTACTTAGTCTGTAGCATTCAAGGAAATTTTTACTGGTGGGTTGTCACAGCCTTACAATAATAAAGGCGATGTATTCCAGAGCTCCAAGGTGTCCACTAGAGCCTGATCCTGTTTAGATTGCTCATACTTACCTACTTCATATCTCCAGAACAGTTTGATCTGGCAATTGAAAAATTGCACGCGCATTCCCGAGTCCCTGAAGCAATGGATGCTATCAGTTCCTAGTATCCGAGACAATCATTTATATGTGCTAAGGCATCTTTGGACACAAACAGGCGCCCTGTGATATTCAATGCTATGTTTATCACCATCAGTGTCGTGTTGTTAGATATCTGTGAGTCTACTCTTCTTCCACCCGAAAAAATAAATAAACCAAACGCTGAGAATGATAGGTAACCATAGAGACAGCGCTGCTTCATCCTCTCTCCCTCTCGCTTAATATGCTACCTCCGCTGGCTAGAATGTCGCAAACCCTTCCTTCGTCGCATTAAACCCACCGATTAGATCGATCTCAACATACTCTATCATTACAATGAAGTCTAAATAACCTATGTGACAGAACAGGAAGATTTAATAGTAAAGAAGAGTCATTGTGATGATGTCGGACGACATTCTCCGACATTTAAAATTAATCAATGCGAGACCTAATTCAACCCTCCCAAAGGCAACATTTAACATAGTTTTGAAGCTATCGTATACATGAAAAAGTACGTAAATGGTGGTCTCCATTCACTTCAATATCGAGACACTCCAAGATATCTACGTACCCACCTACCAAATGCTAGGCAAACACCAAATAAAGGCCAATTCGAGACTTCGACTGGTGGAATTTGCCTTTCAAACATGAGAACATGATAGATAACCCCGTGCTTATTTACCTAATTTATATGTATTTGGCTACCTTCTAGAACGTCGGCAAATTCAACTGGATGATATCTTGATACTTCCCTTTTTTCGGAAACTCTGAACGTCTCGTGCGTTGAACCTAGGTCGTGTCCCATGGACTTTGACACACTACGATCTATATACCGGAAATGGTACGATTTAAGGTAGGTAGCTCCAGCGCAATGTACGGGTATACCTAAGTAGGTACCTACTAGGTACCCATAAGTGTCAACCAGTCGCCCTTAGAAACAACACAGCACTAAGGCACTCACCCTCCCCAAAAAGGAGTCACTGAAGCAACTGAAAAATACAACCACACGTTTCTCACAGCTTCTATCCTCATCACATTGCGGATCCCTCGTCATATCCAAGTGCTGCCGATCCCTTTCGGCTCCAGCCCCTTTTAATGAAACCGAACATTTCCATCGCGGTAGATCTTAGTTCATGGGCTCACTGAGGAACAGTGGTAATCTTGCAATAAGCACATTTATTTCCTTGTGTATTTTCTATTAGATACTATTCACCTCGCATCAGATCCACAGCATGTCGCCCGACTATAATGGTGCATAAACTCCCTAATGTAAGTATGGGTGGATGTACCAGTGTGCTAGTGCATCCGCTGGCGTAGACGGTTCGTCGGAGGGAGATCTATGCGGTTGGAGTGTCACGAATGCATCCGCAACCCATCTCTTACAATATAATATGATGATCACTATTTTACATGCATCCAGGCCTCTACATTTAGGTCAATAGTAGGCTTAACTTAATGCAAGCATGCATGCGAACAGGCATCGAAAGGTAATCGAAGGCCAAGCCTATCTTACAGCTACATGTAGACGTATGTTCCACATTGCGTACATGCTGCTAGTAATGTTATGAAAGCTTGCTATAGTCCACAGCTCTATTGTTAGTAACACGGCTAATTAGTCATGGTGGCTGGTAAGGAGCGGTGAGAGTGTTGAAAGTAACGTAGGTACGAAGTACTTCGTATCGCCATCTGGAATGACAGAAATCAACATACTAGGCCAGAAAAACAGGCCTTATGGGTCCATGTCGAGGCAGCAAAGAGATTGACATGCGTAAGTAAGCAGCTAGAGTTGTCAATAACCAGGATCCTCTCACACACTGAAACAAGGCAAGCTAGAATCCGAGTAAGATTTTCCATGTAGAATAGAAATATGTTGAGAATAGGTAGGCCTCCGTGTAAGCACCCACTTAGCTGGCTTTCCCTAATTATAAACGATAGCTCCCATCATCATTAGGTAGGTTATATGGAACCTGAGGATGTATGAGTAATTGTAGACAAATAACTTGTAGCGTACCTAAGTGCTTAGTATTTAGATACCTCCTAAATAGTCCTTCGTATATATCTGTAGTTGGACTTTTGTCGGGCAGTTAATCTAGATTCTTCTGGCACTTAATGGTGGTCGGTGGGAAATTTTCATCGATACCTACTCATTCAGGGGCTAGAGAAGATATTCGAAATAAAGTCAAGTCGATCTAACCAATATGAGAATGACAACTAGCACGTAGCATCAAAGGTAAGGGGCTGGTATGGTACCTCGCTACAAGAATGTGTTCAAGCGCCGGAGAGGTAATGCTTTGCCCAATGGTAGCCCTGAATCTATGCTCGAGAGCTCACTCGCGGCTATATCCATGTATCTGGCTAGGTCGGCAAGCTGACCATTAAGAAACGGGACCATTGCCGCCATTTCAACTTCATGTCATTCCTTTTAGCGACTTTGGATTGTAAATGATGTGAATTAAATGGAATTCCATCTAGACTTTTATTCTAATAAATTGATAATAAGAAGATGATGAGAAATACTCAAGAACAATTTGTGAAATTGATCCGCCTCCAGCAGTTCCCAGTCCCTAGTAATAGCGAAAACATTGTGTAACCATGTACATATGATTAAAATATTTCGACCAGATTTCCATTATTCAGCATGCGCAATCTCTACCTCCTTGAGTATTTGCTAAGAACCTAGGTGTGGTCATCTGTTAGCGATTTAGAAAAGGGGGGGTTTCTAGAGGATTCCTACGTTACTAGAACTGCCGAGTAAGCAGAAAAGCCGAAGAGCATTGTGTCGAAGGTCTTGCCTAGAAGCATCAGGACGAAGACAAATGCCGCTCCAAAACACACCACCACCACAAGGGATATAGCCTTTCCCATTGGTTGAAGCAACAAGATACCAACTGGTACCATCAATATCACACCGCTTGTGGCAGCCACGAGGCCCTTCTTTAGGGATTCCATTCCGCCGGTATGAAGGTAGATAGTTCTCTTGTTATCTGCTTCACCACTAGTGCTCCCGTGGTTCCTATTCTTGAAGACCCATCTGAATAGTCTCTTCGGAAGTTGTTAGAAGATTTAACAAAGAAGGGACCTGTACTGGCTCACGGAGAGAGGTGCGTTGCCATA
This sequence comes from Annulohypoxylon stygium, assembly GCA_003314315.1. Lineage (NCBI taxonomy): Eukaryota > Fungi > Ascomycota > Sordariomycetes > Xylariales > Hypoxylaceae > Annulohypoxylon > Annulohypoxylon stygium. Next base: position 654,594 of record QLPL01000038.1, on the reverse strand, counting down.
TACGAGAGCAGCAAACGTCTGATCGGCACGCTCATTTCTCGTGCTCAGAAAATCATCCTGGAAGGACAGGAAGTCCCAGTCACTTCCCTTTAATACATCCTCCCCTTTCAGTGTATGATATAAGCTAGACCATTCTCGACGACTGGTCTGAGGTACCTTTTGAAGTCGGTGTAATAGGAGTACGGACTCAGCTAAGGATGTGTGTCAATAGAAATACTCTCTCTTGATGGGATTGGTGTCTCACAATAACGTTTTAACCGTGTTAGAATAATCTCCGAAAGATCATTCCTGACGTGTTCTTCCTTACACTCGCAGTGCTGTCCCACATACGTACTAGATATACGATGCGCAGCCGTCTCGTCTTCCTTGACATCCTTTTTGCCGCTGCCACATGCCACACTTTCATAATTAGGAGAATAACATGATGGAAGAACACAATTAGTTATATTGGGTGAGAGGTCTGGCAACCGTGAGTTTGATTGCTCTATATCTCTCTTATCCAAACTCGCCAACACCTTCTCCAATTTAGTAATCTCCTTCTGCTCATTCAATAAGAGACGATGCCACAGCACATCGTATCGCCTATGATGGCTCAAATTATGTGACAAACTTTGTAGAACGGCAGCTCGATCCCAACCCCTGAGCGAATCTGTGACTAAAAGCGAGCGGTTATGAATCAGTTTTTAAATTCTAGTAAAATGACACAATAGCATGGCTTTTTTATACGAATCTCTTGAGACGAAACAATCTTCGTCACATCATCCGGGGAATTACTAGGGCCTATTCAAGATGTTAAAGATCTGAAATGAAGTCTGCATTGTTGGTGGGAATGGCGAACCTTCTTGAAGAAGGGAAGGTTGCTGGATAGCCTCATTTGCCTGGCTTTGTTGTGAAGATGTTATAAGGACTCTGTTTCCTCTCCTTGGATTAATCGTCGTCGAAGAGGTGCCGCGTTCAACCTGAGAAAGGTTATCCATCGTGAATATGTATATGAGCCTCACGTAATAATTGCTAGATCTTGTCAAAATAGTCTCCACGGGTACTTACCCAGCTAGAATATTCTCCAGGGGGTGAGTTTCCATATATCTACTAACGGGACGAAACGTCGAAGAAGGCAACCAATCAGTCTTTACTTCAAGGCTAACCAACGGCAATTGAACACGCTCGTATATTTTTGTTCTTAAGCTTACGGTCAAGCTTAACCACGAGGCTCAGTTCTATATATGTTGCGTGAAGAGTGGCTGTGATATGAGTATTCGCCAATGGTTTGTATGTGACTAGTAGGCTTTTGACATATGGCCCTTCAAGTCACGAGCGAAGCAATATGTTACCATGTCCATTGGGGGCTGACATACTAGGCCAATCGTAAGACGTGGGAATTGTTAGCTTGAAGGGGGAATCATGAAGGGAGAATAATGGTTAACAGGCTGTGAGTAATAAGCAGGCTCGGGGAGAATTCGTTGGTCCTTCGCACAAAACTGGCAGTAATTGGGAAGCTCGGTTATGCTAAGACAGGCGGTGAATAGGCGAGTGAGAGATAATATCTACCTACATGGAGAAACAATTCAAATTAAAGTAAACTCAAACGTAGGATAGGGCCGGATATAAAGGAATATATGTACCTACTTAGGTACCTAGTAAGAGATAGGCAGAGGTAGGTAAGTGAGAAAAAAAGTCGGAGGTTAATTGGGTATTTGGATATAACTTGGTGTAACCTCCACAGTTGTATCACCTTCCCAGTTAGGCTCTATTTCTAAATTGGATTAATTCCGATTTCAAGTGCATTAAAACCGTAGTCTACGCCAAATCAAGGCTGTATGCAGGAGGTTCACACCACATTATTTCCCTTCTCTAGTTAGCCAACACCCCAATTTGTAATATTTTTCATGTTATCAAACTATATGGATGCTGACACAGCACCTAGAAACTACCTAGGTTCCTACCTCCTTTGAATCTCTTGTGGGGCTCCATCCAATGAACTAACATCACTTACCTACTAGGTGTGTACTCAAATCGTTTAATAACATAGGTAGATGATATCTCAACCTTTCATTTTGATTATTTCGCTGCTCCCAATCTTGTATGTTGTGATTGAAACATTACAGACTCAGCTAGAGAAAGATTATTCATTTGTTCGACATCTGGAGGCCTTCATTGCCTCCCCGACACAATTCGTCGGAAGAGCCAGGCAATATAATAGGTAGGTATCTAGGCCCTAGGTAGCAACTCCGATCTTAGGGGTTTCCACACTGTTTTAGGTCTTCGCCGGGGGTGTTAGTTCTAGAACATTAGAAGAAGACGAGCTCATAGTACCTAATGGGTTTTTTCATGATCAAGTCACGGTCTACCTAGAATAGTATCACGTCCTTCGGATGTAACATAGAGTGACAAGTAGTAACCTTTCCAGAACTATTACGGCAGTATTGAGATGCGTGTGGTTCGCTGTACTAGAATTGCTAGGTACCTACGAACACGTGCTGACGTAGAGAGGTTCTAGGCGCCCGAATGTCCCCAGAATTACTCTCTTCCTTTTTAGGGTATCGGGGTCTCCACTAAATAAAGAACGATGCAAGGTAGGTACTAGGTAGGCAAGGTACCATATTCTAGATGCGTCACCTACGAACATCAGGTACATATATTGAGGCTCCAGTAGGCCAGGCATCTAAGTGGACATCCACTGATACTACTTAGGCAGGAAGGTATGCAGCCGACCCGTTAGAAGTCTTCGAGCCGGCCGCCCGATCTTCTCGGTTTATAGATCCTAATCCCTGTTTAATGAGTTCGAGGTCATCGTCCATGCGTAAGATAATCGGTCGTCCGATGAATAGGAGTTAAGTAGATAGAAGAAGCGACGGTCTCAATCAATGTCGGAAAATCCGCAATTAACGGAAAAGGGATTGTTCGTTAAACGCACTGAAAGCTTATAAGGATGATGATATTCTACGATCTCTCCTGGATTGGTTTGCAGAGGAATATACTTACTACCCAGTAGGTATCCGTAGCGAAGAGCTAAGCGCCTATATCTAAAGCGGATACCGTTCCGGTTGAGCTTTGACCTGCAAACCGTTGATGGCATCTCTCAGGGTAAAGATTAGTCATTTTCGCCATAGACTGAGCATAGTTCAAGGTAGTGAAGTGATCATACGTCTCCGATACAGTAGTGTAATGGGTCCTACAAGGGGATATGCTTGAGTATCGGGCGTAGCATAGTTGCAAATCTTGTCGAGCTCATTTCCCAAGCAAGCCGCTTATAAAAAGGCCACGATCTTCTGAGTCGGTCTTCCTCGCCGCCTCCGCTTGGTTATGGCAAGTTTCTAGGCCCGAAGCCATAGTATCATTCCGAAACCAACTATCTATTCATTCGTTACGCAGGTTAGCGGTCGAAGATCGCAACCCAATCTTCGATGTGCGGCTTTCCATCCTCAGGAAGGAAGAGCCATCAGTATGAAGGGTTCATTCATACCATCAGCAACACTCGCTAACTTATGAACATAGTAGTTCGCATCGTCCGACTATAGTATCGCTACCTCCCGAGCAGACGAGAAGCTCAATACCGAGGGCTAATCAGAATGGGCATTCGGGATTGTCACGCACTCAGCCGCAAACCTCCGGGAGACGGAACGGTGCCCCGACTGGCACTGTACCTAGTACTTCGCGCTAGCAGTTATTACGTGGAGGAGGACATGGATGGGGGCTTCTATCCAGGATGAGGGGAAGGTTGACAGGAGGGAAGAGGTCAATGGCGTCTTGTAAAGGTACCTGATATCCGATTATCTGAATCGGTATGCGCTAGTACAGAGCATATCTTGGCCTGAGATACGTAAATAATATGACGCGATAGTACCCTCTCAAGAAGTCCACAGGTGGAAAATTACCTACCTACCTAGGTACCTCTTATTCCGATAGATGGCTTGTAAACTTTGGAACTATATTCGATTCTGCACAATAATCGTAACATGTAATTATTGTTAAGATCTAGCTGTGTTATCAGATTTTAGGGCGTAGCTGGAAACAAGATACCTATGATGCCATCGATGGCCCCGCCTCGGGGAGCATCGGCTCAGGACAAATGCGTTGAATCTGAAGTCGCAGCGCTAAGCTCTACGACCTAAAGTTGCTTCCCCGAAGTATCAGCCAGGGTATCTCACCGCTCAGGTATCTATGTACTAAGTACCTACTCTTGCAAGGCTCTGAGGATTTGAAGATAAGAGGATTGGGCGCAGAAAAAGCAAGGCGATTGCAGAAAAGATGATAAGTGTCGGCAGGCTGCAATAGGCATACGTTTGGTAGGTACAGGGACCTTACCTTGCCTGCATACCTATGTAGATCCATCCCCACCCAATTCCCGGTCACTGGAATTCATGTGGAAAAAGTCTCAAATCGATTGTCCGTGCTCTTAGCTGACGCTCGTAATTATTTCGAATATTCTTGATAGCATAGTAGAATAGCAATATCTCAATAGTACTTCCTTCATACCTAGGACCTAGGTATCAAGGTAATTGAGTCGTTGTGGCATAAAACTTCATGGAGGAGACTGAAGTTAATCGTAATTCGTATTCCCAATGTTGTCACTTGAGGCCCCTGCATGAGCTCATTCCCCACACATCCTTATGGTAGATAACAAGCTGTTGGGATTGTGACCTCTTTTGATACTCAACACCAGGTAAATATGATCTGATATTCTGTCATTATGAAGCTTCATTTTACAGGGCTCTGCTAGGACTCTCATTAACTTATCATTGGTGACAGGTTCACGGTCGCCTCGCCAAGATGGATCGGTCTAGATCACCAATCAGGAAGAAAGGAAAACTCGACCATCCTTAAAAAGGGTTTCTAGGCTGTGTTCTTCACTGAAGCAAGGATTCTTGGTTAGTTAGGTCCATATATATTTTGGATGACACGTCTGAATTGAAAGTCTCCTTGCCGAACAAGGCTTACCGACGACTTTCGTCGACAATCCCCAGGAATTATCTCATGAAAGCATACTTGGACACTGAGCGATGTAATAGTCGAACGACGTCCGATTGTGGGTGACCTGGTTTAAAACGCGGTTCGGTCCGTACACGCCAACTCGACACTTACCTAGATGCCGTCAGTTACTTGAAAGGTTCAAACAGTCGATCGAGGAGTTTAAAATTTGACAGGCTGCGCATTTTTTCAGCTAGTCATTTGAACTCGGAGAAGTGCCGGAAGCTTAACCGTTTCGACTCAAACTTCATGCAGGACATATCCGAAACAGGAAGGCCGCCTCCACCAAAATTTTCAATAATGTCAAGGGCATCTTCGCTGTTGACGAATTGAGGGCCTGTTTCCAGCGGCTGAAGCTGTATGCTCGCCGACTATGTCTCCATCTTCGCAGCCTGCTTCTTTGCAGTTGACGATAAAAATGTCGCCAAACCCGAGCCAGTTTTGTCGCTATGCGTTTGTTACGCCATGGAACGACATAGCGATTCCAGCGTGAGGACTGAAAACGAACAACTATGGACAGGCTTAAGCCCACGACACGTTGGGCACTGCACTTCGGGCTACAAATATCATTTTTCGCCTTCCTAGCCGCTTGCTTTCCTGTTTCTCGAAGACAAAGCACCTCAATCGTGCTACCCGACGACGTGAGCAATCATGGATCGCCAGATCTTATTTGCACTCCGGCTAGTTGGACAGATGTCGCGCTATTCTATCTTGGAAATTATGTCGCGCATGCAGCCACGGTCAGAGTGTCCCCGGGCGAACCAATCTTGGATAGGATCGTGAACTCGATCGCCATTTTACTTTTCCCCCAAGCTGGGGCTATGAAGGGTCTTAACGCTATTTTCCGATGCGCGGTGCTCGAAAAATCGCCCCTGCAAAGAGCTGCGAGATCTGGTGCGCTTTGCATGGTGGTCAGGACCCCGGAATGGAGACCAATGCCTGGCGAGTCGATCAAAGGCTTGGCCTATATGGGATTAGAAAAAGTACAAGGTAAATAGCTTCCGAAGTTGGCTTTATGAGTTGCATACATACTAATTTATCGAATAGAAGCTAAGAATAATTACTTGTCTGTTAGCTTCAATGACAAGCCTGACGCGGAGCTGAATGATCTGTAAGATCTAAATACAAGCCCTTGTCGCTTGGTAACTAACACAATACAATAGCCGCCAGCTCGAAGAACCCGTTGCGACGAACGTATGGATGCCACCATGGCTGTTCCAATGCTCAAAGATGTACTGGATGTATTCGGACACGTTATATCCCTGGGTTCCTTGGGGTCGCGAAGTGCACGGTACTTGCAAGCTTCCGAAAGGCTATACGCTCGCGTTCGTTCCTCGACACGCGAAAGTGAGGCCAACGAAGCCTTTAGACGCAGGGCAGGGCAATGAACTTATCGAAAGGTTTGAGGGTACAATATCTGCATCATTCAGCACAATCAAGGCTGTCGTCGCAATTTTGCAGACATTGTATGCTTCTTTCACCTTATACCGCACCCGTGGAGACCAGCTAGATCAGTACGGGTATGCAGCCTTTGGTCTGACGGTAACACCGTACCTAGTCATGTCAATTATTAACCTCATGGGAAATTTGGTGACCCCTGAGTACGCGTCCCTATATATGGTCAGGTCTGATGTTATGGAGGAGGCGAGGAAGAGAGGGGCAGTGATCGACGGTGAGGTGGGTGAGATTGTCCCGGATGGTCATTCCGCTTGGAACTATGGAATTCCCAACGAGTTATCCGGGTCTTTTGTGTCCATGGAAGATGATCGCATCGGATTGACGAATGTCTCATACTCTTCATCGGATGCAGTGGCACGCCAACTATCAGACGCCGAGTCGACAGATAAACTCGAACCGACCGACACTGCCGACGACGTAGCCCCACCCACGCAATCAAAATCACACATCGACAACGAAAAGAAAACTACTGAAATAGAAGTAGATGGAAATCCCATTACAGACCCTAGCACGCCGATCGAGCTTAAAATGTTGGGTGTGCAAGCGCCTGAATCAGACGAGGAGCCCAAACCTGAACCTGTCTTGCTAATTCCAAGCTGTGGCAACTTTAAGAGAACACATCCCGCCGAGAATGACTTTGCCCCAGGGATCTCCGAAGTCAACCAACTTCCCCTCCGCCAGCGCTCCAGACTAAAGCATGGTGGGATGATTGGGTTCGGAGTTGTCCACTTTGTGAATCTCTTCATCACTGGCATAATTATCGCAATCATCGGCGGAATATCCGGCTTTCATAAGGGCGGCAGCACAACAGCCCAGCGTGTGTGGACTATGATGTGGATTGCGTTTGGATTCCTCGTGGGCCCGAACTTTGTGGCTCTTCCCTCGCTAACGTCGCTACTTACGGTCTTCAGATCTGATAAGGAAGAGCGACATAATTCAGATCCTCAATCATCGAGACATTTCTTCCTAACGGCGTTTTTGACTCTCGTTATCTATGGGATTCCCGGTTTCGGAGGTTATGTCGTCGTAGGACAGATGCTATATGAGTATGGCAATTGCGTTTCTATTGACTGAGAATACCTAGGTAGTATATCTGTGGAGTTTCGAGCCTATGTCAATGTAGTTCAAAAGGTTATCGCGAACAAATAGGCAGGAATTAATGAATTGATATGAATAACGATGTATTGAGAGACATGATGTCTCATTTTGACCTTGTTCGATGTCAATACTATTTCATCCTGAAAGAATAGGGGGAATGTTTACTTAATCCGCGGTATATGAAGATTGATGCGTTAGATGGGTTAATATGCGCAAAAACCATTATATTTATTTTCATAACGGGAACTTTTTCCTAAAGTGACTAAATATACGCTTATCCACGGATGTCGCTTTCAATTCCGACGCCATCGATGGCGCAATCCGTGCCAGAGTTCCGAAACACCGGCTGCTTAATCTAAAGCTTTAATCACGAGTCAGCGCCTCCCAACCCCCGCTAAATTCTTAAGAAATACAGAATGCAGCCCGGAGTTCTAATCGTACACTCAAAATCTAGGCAACTAGAACTTGGAACTTTTTCCTGTGTATATTAAGACGATATAGAGCTCTTCTGTTACATATTACGTCATTTTAGTCCGGATGTTAAAACAAAGAGCCGCGCTACCTCATTTCCAACCTTTGCGCTGTACGCCAAGCGCTCTTTAACCGGACGAGAACTATGAGTTTCCTTGAGTTCCTCTCCGCTCTGTTTGGGTGGATATATACGTTATCCTGGTCGTTGTCTTTCTATTCGCAGCCTTTGCTGAATATTCGGAGAAAGTCGACCTCCGGTACTACGGTAGACTTTCCCTTCATCAACACCCTTGGTATGTCAATCCACACCCCGGCTACTATAATCATATTCTCTAACGTTACTCAGGGTTTCTTACTTATCTCATATATAATACCGTATTTTACTCATCTCCGGTCATACGGCATCAGTATGCTCTCCGCAACCATGACCACACGCCGACCGTTGCGGTCAATGATATCGTCTTCGCTGCTCACGCGTTCGTAATATGCACGATTCTGACCACTCAGTATTTCTTCCCTTCAATCTGGGGTTTCGACCATGCCCCGGGTACTAAACCGTCGCGTCTTATTCTCGGGATCATGAGCGGGTCCGTCGTTGCTGTTGGCATCATCATCGTCATCGTCGCGTCTATGCCCCCCGACGCGGACCCGAAAACCTCATGGGCGTGGTTGGATGTTATCTACACGCTGTCGTACGTGAAGCTACTAATCACGCTGGTCAAGTACGCGCCGCAGCTGGTGTACAACTTCCGGCAACGCAGCACCAAGGGCTGGAGCATTGGCCAGATCCTGCTGGACTTCCTCGGCGGCATCCTGAGCATCGCACAGATCGTCATCGATTCCTGGCTTCAGGGTGATTGGTCGGGTATCATTGGCAACCCGGTCAAGTTTGCGCTCGGCAACGTGAGCATGCTGTATGATCTGGTGTTCATGACACAGCACTATGTGCTTTACCGTGACGACGGCTCGGCTAAGGACGGCGAGCGAGATTCGCTTCTTGAGAGGGGCGACGATAGGCGGAGAATAGATTAGATTCAGGGTGTTCTGCCCCTTTTCTCGTCGCAGCTGGATTGGAATTTTGGGTAATGTGAATGCGGCACAGTTGAAACAAGAGGACAATCAACACCCATGGTTCTCTGAAGCTCCTGAAAGAGAAGTTTGGGTGAAGGGCTCGACGGTGGCAGGCCGAGGCTCTCGTCAATTTTTCTCTATATAACTCCAATTGGCGGTCGGCAAGTATTGTAGTTTGCTCATGTGCGAGAGTTAGCGGGGACGGTTATATCGATTAGCGCAATGTAAGGGCGTCTGTCTCAACATGCATATGAATTTTACCAATTCAATAATACGAAGGAGTCCTAACAGATACTTGGCATTTATGACATAGATTGAAGTCCTGATGTTCATGTTGACTGGTTTCTATACATAGGTAATTCGAATATGCCGATCAAGATTGGAGTATAGGCTTATCTACGAGGTAAAGTAACATCAACAGAAGCCCTAGGGCTACCAAGCATAAAGAAAGATCCTTCGCTTAACACTCATCAAGCAATTTGGCATCGTTATAATTGTTAGATGATATGATCAACAGAGAGACTAATTGTATTCAAAAGGCAATATTAGGCGGATTATATGCCAATGCATGGGTTAGGTACTTACATGGGCATAACATGCTCCAGCCATTTGATCTTATCATCATGTATATAGGGCTGGCATTACAGTGTTTTTGGGACATCCCCATGTACCTAATAGGTGAGGTGTGGCGCTCGGTTAACTTGTGTATAATGGGGTAGGGCGAGGCAAGCGGCAGCATAATCGAGAAAACGGAGACAGCCCGCCGATCGGTTGAGGCAAACAAACATTACAAATTACGTATCAATGCTAAGCATTGCATGGCAGCAGGAAAACACGATATGATGCATTATTTGTTCCAATGGTCCAAGCATACGAGACTTTCCATATCCCTGGGTCGATTACCGTTGATACCGCGCTGTCAAACGAGGCTGGTGTTACGTGAGACACGATCTCGCCTACACCAAAACCCCAAGCTGTTTGGATGAGTGAAACAATTGGCAAGTTGACGTGAATCACCTTAAGAACACAAAGGGAATGGAAGTAAACAAAGGGAATTAATGATTGGAATAGCGCACGTACAGTGGATATTGCAACCCCTATTCAGACATTGCATAGCGTCTAATTGGCTATTATTGCGCTATGGATATTGTTGGGTAGCAGCTGTGCCCCAGATTTTGACTAAAACAAGGTATGGATGTGCTAATTACAGCACGTTTTTTTAGGCTTTTAGGTTCCATGTTCCATAATAGGTCCTTGTCCATACCGGTACCCGTACCCCGGAAAGCTGCAGCTGCCAAACTATCCTACCGTTCAGCTGGTTCCGCCTGCCGTTTACCAGGCTTTTTTACCATCCCTTACCGACGTAATAAGTACCAGGGATTGGGTTTTCCCTTTCCACGCTAGGCGAGACCGAGAGATTCAAGGCTCCCGACTTCCCAGAAATTCCACAGCCAAATCAGCGATCTCGCAATCCTGTAATCTATGCACGCCACGTCTCTTTGATGACTGCAACTGCAACTGCAACAGAAAAAAAATATTATTACGACTCACGGTAAAAAAAAGAAAAAGGCAACCACATATAACGTGTTCACAACTGCCTCAAACCTTGGAACAAACTCAATTCCATTTAATGTTCAACCGTTTCATGGCTCCCGGTACTCTTTGATTCCAACCTTCTCATCGATTGCAGCCCAATTGATCCTATCACATGCGCGTCGAAGATGTGCCGCTTTCTGGTAAGTTATCCCATCTAGCGGTCACGAACCATGGAAGACCTCCAACTGACGATCAACTAGGTCTATAGAGGTAGCGACGAGATCCTACTCTCGAAGCTCATCCTCGATCCGACCCATTCAATTCTAAAGCAATCTTTCGACTCGCGACTTCGACTGGTAAGTTACACCGTGCCCTATCACCAGTTTCACATAGGACATAGAGTAGGGTAAACAAGCATTAAGCAACTAGTATGACTAACTTCTGCCCTTCGTTTAACAGGATACACGACGCGGCCAGAACAATGCGGACGGGTTTGGAATAGGCTTTTATACCGACCCGAAGTTAGGTGCTGCTCCTTGCATCTTCACATCGACCATTCCAGCTTGGAACTGCACCAACCTCCACCGCATCGCCTCCAAGACGGCTTCACGACTTGTATTCGCCCACGTCCGAGCTACTACCGAAGGCTCTCTTAGCGAAGATAATTGTCATCCGTTTTATCATGGAAGTTTGATGTTTATGCACAATGGAGGACTGGGAGGATGGAAGCACATTAAGCGAAGGCTTGGTGAACGACTTCACGACAAGTGGTACCTGTGCGTCCAAGGTGGAACCGACAGCGAGTGGGCATTTGCCTTATTCTGCGATCGTCTCGAGCGTCTGGGCGTCAACCCCAGCTCCGAACCGAAGAATGGATTTGGCCCAAGCGTGATGCGCAAGGCCCTCTTGCAGACGATCGAGGTTATCAACGAACTGACCATGGCAATCCCCGAGAGCATCATCCAGAGCGAGAATGTGGATACCAGAAGTCTCTTAAACTTCGCCGTTACAGATGGCCACAGTATCATCTGCACGAGATATGTGAGCAGCAAGACCGACCAAGCGGCTAGCTTGTATTATTCTTCGGGCACACAATGGGAGACCAAGCCAGCCACGCCTTCCAACTCGAACGATCACGACTACCAGATGGAGCGAAGGGATAAAGGAGCAGATATCGTTCTCGTTGCCAGCGAACCTCTTACGTTCGAACGAGGTATGAGTCTATCTACGTACACTTCCGATATGTATTATGCTAATAGATATCTAGAAAATTGGGTTAATGTCCCTACTAATTCTATCCTGACTATCCATGGTCAAACCGTTATGGTCAACCCCATCATCGATGCCTTCTCTGACCGTGACCCTTACCACCAGCGCTCCTCAGCGTTTGCGCAGACCAAGGGCCTTACCACCAACGAGAAGGCGGCTGCGCGTGTGGCTAGTCCCCTTTCTACCCCCAGTATCGATCTCGAAAGCCAGAAGCGTATTCTCGCTCCCCTGATTCCTGCTGGTATTGGACGAAGTCGAACGCCGGAAGGCCCTTCATTACCTATCCGACCTAAGACGTCGCTCGCATATGCAGAGTCTAGCCTGGCTTCGGACATCCGTCTTCCCCCCAGCGACCCTCCTCCTCCTCCCTCCAATCGACCTATCATCGGACCCAAGCACCCTTCTCAAGGCAACATCAAGAGGAAGCGTCGCTCACTTAATTTCGGAGAGCAACCTCACCCCGCGGACCATCAGGTGGATACGGAGCTACCGATGCCGGACAGCCCTGTTCAGAGCACCCTGTCCCGAGCCCCTGACTACACCACTTCGGAGAAGGCAGCACGTGTCCTCGGAATGTCCCTATAGTAAGGAGCTTCCACGGAATGACCTACCTCTCCTATGTTATCAGGCTACTGCGTGGTGGATTCAGGATTCCGAAATTCGATGATAAGAATGATTTTCTGCAAGGCGGTAATAGCAAGGCGTTTGCGGGCGCGGGGCCGTTGAGGAGTAACAGCGTAATGTCTTCACGTGCGTAGCATAGCACTAAAAGTTGATCACGAATCCATACCCGATACTGAATTGAAGTTATTTTTTTCTGATTGAGTTTTTTTAGTGAGTGATTTTGTGGTCTCTTGTAACAGGACACGCTAGAGGAAATAACGAGTGACGAGTTTCTATCATTTCCATCCCCCTTATACGTATACACGCAATTCCAGCTAACCCCCTTATCACACCTCGAAAATCTGACATACCAAATTAGGCAATCAAGGGCGCGATGGTGACGAGTGTATGCAAGTGATGAAAACTTCGTAAGATGTTCCTATAATACGACCCACCAAACTGCTATAGAATTACAAGTTCCTGTATAACCACCTATAACAATACTAGCCTAGTAACTTTATTCGGACTCAAGATCGTCAACGGAGGCTCTACTGTTTCTCCCCATCGTTTCCCAACTCCTATCCTATATGATATGGGCAGTCGTGCCTCTTTGGATAAGTATATTAATCGCCTGAGGCTCATTCAGCTCTAGAGTAGTATGCGTTGAATAATAGATTAGTATTGGACATGTAACCATCTCCACATCCATGCACCTAACTTTATCTCGACTTCATGTGTCTTTATTTCCGTAGACTGCCAAGGAAATATATCTACTACCACCTCTGATCAAGCCCACAAGCCCATTTGAACTTATATGACTTGAAAATCATATTGCCTTTAAATGATTGGAATATTTAAGCAGCCGAAGTCTGTCGGCGTTAATGTTTCTATATCTCAACCCCGGAGTAAGACACGGCAAGATCCGTGGCTCCCGTGACATCATCTTATAGGAACATGGGCTGATTATTCTCCGTTCCATGGTCTAGAGAACTATCATTTCCTTATAAAATTCTAGTTCTAGACTTGCTCTCTGGGTATTTTCATCCATGTGCATTTCCGGGGTCATGTCATTCCAGGATTGTGATAGGTCAGCAGTTCGAGGGACTCGTGTATAGGAGGATTTCAAGTTCATCCAAACTCCGAAAGAACTCGACCAAATGTTTTTTACCGCCATTTCATTCCAATTACAAACATAACAGTATAGACTAAAACTACCTACTTAGACACGCCTTTTATGTAGTTCGAGATTCAATAACACTAAATAACACTATAGTTGTCTACATTATACGAGCTACCCTATACAATTCTTACCAAAAGTTAGTGTCCACATACTACCTTATGCTGAGTTCAGCATGCGCAGATCATCACGTAAGATTATAGTAGCACGACGAACTCAAGTATACCAGCAAGATTTCTTACCACCCAAGTTCGCTTGGCTCATTCTCGTCCGCATATCTCCGTCCCATGTTGCGAGCGGACTTGCATTATAATGTGTAATACCAGATTCGAGGCTTGCAGGGCGCGCAGGGCGCGCACCAATTGGTCGTTATCAGCGGTATCTTGCATAACCCCTCCCGCCCGATACCATACCTACCAAGACAAAGATGATACTGGGTCGCATTTAAGGGCGTAGCCGAGATGGATGTCACGATAATTGCAAGCCTACATAAGAGGTGAAGTCCTAGGAAGGCTCGGAGCAACTTACTAATTCGAATTCGAACGTGACGCATTAACTCATCATCCCCCTCGAATTTTGTCTATAGAAATTCCTTGCCTGCTTTTCCAGTTCTGTTTACTAAACAACCTTGGATGTCTGTCGAAAAGTTACAGTTACACAGAATCGGAGTCCTCCTCAAGGCACTACGACGTCATGGCTGATACGTACGACTTCGTGATTGTAGGCAGTATGTTACTTGTACCACGACATAACCCCACAATTCATAATTCACAATTTTCGCTGACGGTAGCACACAGGCGGACCGGCGGGTAGTTCTATCGCCGCGTCGCTAGCCAAGTCGGCGAAGAAACCCTCGGTTCTCCTCGTTGAAGCCGGGGGCGTAAATGACGATAAGAACTTACGTGTGGATGGGCAGCGATGGACGACGTTCCAGAACGAGGCTATGAACTGGGGGTACAAGACAGCGCCGCAGGAGCACTGCGCGGGGCGGCAGCTAGATTACTCGCGAGGACTAGGCTTGGGCGGGTCCAGCGCCGTGAACTTTAGCGTGTATAACGCAGGCGCAAGCGATGACTACGACGAGTGGGCGCGGATGCTGGACGATGATTTGTTCGCGTGGAAGCACATGCAGCGCCGGATCAAGGCGCTCGAGACGTTCGACCCAACACTACCGGCGGGTGTGGATAAGAAATACGCCGCGCCGAAGGCCGAGGACCACGGTGACTCGGGACCTTTGAAGACGGGCTATGCGGCCGAAGCGGAGAAGGATGTGATACCCACTCTGGAGCTTTTTGAGAAAGCTGGGTTTGCCTTGAATCCGGATGTGCGTACCCACATTGCTTCCCCTTTTTAATATATCTTCGGGCTTGGCATTTATCAACCAAATGATATATGATGGATTAATCCGGGATCGTTTGATGGAATATTTCTGCTGACTATGGTTTTTATAGCATAATTCGGGCAACCCAATCGGTATGGGCCTTTGTGTTAACTCATCGAAAAAAGGTGTCCGATCAACGGCAGCAGATCTACTCATCCCACAGCCGGAAAACCTGACTATTGTCACTAACGCCCCGGTCCAGCGCATAATACTAGAGGGCAAGAAGGCAGTTGGTGTTGAATCTAATGGCAAGAAGTGTAAGTCGGATATTCGTGTAACTTGAAGCTTACGGAGCTAAAAAGTCGACATCAGATCTGGCATCCAAGGAAGTCATTCTTTCCGCAGGCTCGCTCAACAATCCGAAAATTCTAATGCACTCCGGTCTTGGTCCTAGAGCTCAATTAGAAAAGTACGACATCCCTGTGGTTAAGGATGTTCCAGCCATCGGCCAAGGATTGCGTGATCATATGTTCGTGCCTCTCGCATACCAGCGAACAGAGGGAGAAACCGACCGGCCTTCCTTCTACGGGAACAAGGAAGCCCAAGCCGCGGCCTTAGAGCAATGGAAGAAAGACGGCACAGGTCCGTGGGCCACATTCGCCTGCCAGCTTCTGATCGGCTGGTTCAAGCTCCCACAGCTAGCCTCACTTCCGGAATTCCAGGCCCTACCCGAGGCAGAGAAGGCCTACCTGAACCTACCCACTGTGCCCCACTGGGAGATAGCATCGAACTTCCCCCTCCACTTCCTCGTCCCGGACTTTCCGGACTCAGCGTTGAATTATTGCTGCTTCCTCGTATTCCTGTACAATGCGCAGAGCCGGGGCGAAGTGACACTCCAATCCGCGGACCCGAACGCGCCTCCGCTAATCGACCCCAAGTTCCTCTCGACGCCGTTTGACCAGCGCGCCGTCGTCGAGATCATGAAGGAGGTCAACAAATTCCTGCATTCTGAGGGATACGCCAAGGACACAGTAGCCACGATCGCGGGACCAACCGGGGATTCCGACGAGGAGCTGCTAGATTATTGGCGGAACGCGATTAGTTCTAGCTGGCATATGACCGGGACGGTGAAGATGGGAAAGCCTGGGGAAGAGGACGCGGTTGTCGATAAGGACTTCCGATTCATGGGTATCGAAGGTCTCCGTGTCGCTGATATGAGCGTTGTTCCCATTCTTGCGAGCTGTCACGTGCAGATCGTTGCGTATCTCACAGGCCTGACCTGCAGTGAAAAGCTGATCGCCGAGTATAATCTTGCTTAGACTTAGGAGGTAGATTTGAAAAGCGTCTACAATAGAGGTAGAGATTCGTGGCCTATTTCTATAGCTCGTTAGTCTAGGATGAAAGGAACTATATAGCTTAATAAATAAACACATCTCCGGGCACTCTCAGTGGTTTTTTGTTTGGTACATGCCTTGCCAAGGATTGATATTTAAGAAAGGGGGGATCAAATCTATGTAACATCACGAACATGCTGGCAACGAAGCCGACCATCGAGTTGGGACCTGGAAATGTATCTAAGCACCCACAACGACCGGTAAAACAACCATTTTTAACTCCTCTTTCCCGTCATGACAATTCGTTAAAAGTAACAAGGTGACATTGTATAAACTCAGAAGAGTCCCCATCGTCCGCGTTCTTTCTCCCCTCCCTTCTTGATGCCCCGCGACCTTTCTCTTTCCAAGCCCTCGAGTTGTCTGAGGCTCTCCATCTTTTCAAGCACTAGCTCAAGAAGCTCCTTGCGTCTGATGACTTCGAGATGCTTCTTGATCTTGGGATCTTCCTTGGCGAACTTTTCAACCTCTTCATCAGAAAGATGGCGTCCAAGTCTTAGGTCTAATTCTCGGGGGAAGTTGTAGTAGAACTCTGAAAGTAGCTCTACATTGAGGAAAAGAACAGCGGTAGATGCAAGTTTTGAAGCAACTGCATCTAAAAAGACTTCCGGGCAGTGGTATTTATTCTTAATGTTAGCGCATTGCTTCGACTTGACTGCAAGCATTCGCATCTTAATGATATCTGCACGATCGCGTAAAAAGACAGCTTCTCGTCCTGCAAAGAATTAGTAAGGAACCCCTAACTGGGATAAGATCGGCATATCATACCTCGAGAAAGCAACTCGGCGCTGAAACCTCCCGCACCGCTGCGGCTCTCGCCTTCGACTATTACGTCGCCTTTCCTAGCTTTGTCAACGAAGTTCATGACTTCCTTGAGTTTCCTTCGTCCACCAACTGTGGTCTCGAGGTCTTTCATAGCGCCCTCGCAGGCAGATAATTCCTTTTTTAAGACACCTTGAACATGGTCTCGGCCTGCGGTCCATTCGCGCTCTTCCATGTCAATTTCAAACTTGAAAGGCTTGATGCAATTTTCTACTTGATCGCTGGTGCTGTAGAATCTCTCATTTAATATACTTGAAGCAGCTTCGGTAATCGCTTGGCGCGCATACGGGTGGTTCACAAAAGTTGATTGGCTGATCAGAGCATCGACTGATGATTGGATAGAGCTGGCTACTACGTTAGTGGCCAGTCTACCGACACCAAGCTTTGTGAGAGCAGAAGTAGAAGCATCAAGCTGTCTTCGCCAATAAAGCGAGTTTGGATCCGCCTTGGGGAGATCGGCGAGATTATTAGGCTCGGCGATGGGTACGCTTAGATCATAAATAGGCTTATTCCAATATCTCGCTGCTAACAGGTCAAGCATCCTTTGGTCAAGTTCGTTCTTGAGGAGTTCGTGCATTTCAGGTCGACCAAACTCATCGGTAAATCTTTTGAAGGAATGTTTGAAAGCGTCCAAGCTCTCAGCTAGATATGATTCGGCAGACAATGGTCGGTCGTTGTATTGTACCTTGAACTCATAGGTAGCCTCTTCGAGTTCTTGCCGTATCGCATCACTAGTGGACTGAAGACTAGCTGACATAGTCTGTTCTAAAACATGCATAAGTTTCTTGCGTAATGTTGATGTTCCGACTTGGACATCTGATCCAGGGCCAAACTCCATCGGGTGACTTGAGAAGTATGAGTTTTCGTTGCGAGTAACAGCAGACGTGACATTGGCATTGCCCTTCTTGAACAAACCAGATGTGGCCGGTGCGCGGGAGATGACACCAACGTAACCTAAACGAAGAGGATATTGCTTGTCGCCCAAAATAGAGGCTCCTCGTGTAGGATCGACCAGATCCATCTTCGTAACAACACCTATTGTTCGTTCGCCCCTTGGGTCAACCCTTCTGCTAGCCCGTAGAGCCGTAGAATTAGCTAAATCGACATCGGCAGCTGAAATCGCTAAAATGACATTTGGAGCTTGTATATATTTGTCACAGAGTTCAGATATTCTCTGCTTGAGTTCTAGAGGTTGGTTTTGGCCGACGACTTGAATGTAGCCAGGGAGATCAATTAACGAGAGATCCGGAATGTTCGGAGACGAAATAGACAGTCGGATTGGGTCGTCTGATACGCACTGGCTTTCTGGAACAGCTTGGTTTAATTCTGTTAGGGTGCGTTGGATTGAAGAAAAGTCCGAGATTTTTCCCATCCCTAGGTCCGGGAATTCACCATACTCTGCGTCTGAGTCTGGAGTATTGATAAGAGTAAGTTCAATAGGTCTTCGTGTTACCATATTTGTTCCCTTTGGCAAAAATTCGTGTCCTACGATGGCTTCGAGCACAGAGCTCTTTCCGGATGATTGGGACCCAATAACAACGATAGAGGGCATAGTGAGAGTACTGGACTGTCCAACTCTTGCTAGAATATTGCGGATCTCAATCATCTTTTTGGTCAGGACCATCATCTGGTCATCTTTGGCCGCCTCATCGGCATTTCGCGAATCATCATCAGACTGATCGTAGGCGTAGGCGGCGGCAGCAGTACCAGCTCCGGCTACGACACCCGCTCGGCTCTGTTTTGGAGGTTCCTCACCACCGGGGCCATCACCTTGTTTTCCAGTCCCTACCTCTTCTTGAACTTGGAGAAGCTTCTGCATCCATTCTGGTAGCTCAACTTTCTCTTTCGTATTTTGCCACCCTTGCATTGTCTGATCGGCAATACCCTTGGCACCGTCTAGTAGGCCTGTTGCCGTATTCGCTACGGTATCTTTCGTGGAAATGACTATATCCCATGCGTAATTTCCGGCCTCTACGTTTTGAATTAGTCAGGGTTCGTATATTACACTAGAAAGTGACTCTCATGAGCTGACGCACGCGTAGCTTGATATTGTACCCAAGCCAGTCCACCAATCATCACACCGCCTGCCATGGCAGGTATCCTTATAAATTTGACGACCAAGCGGGGCAGGAAACGAGCAAAGGAGGCATTTCGAACGATGACGGCATTATGGAATGAGTTCACCGGGAACCACATCCGTCGGCGGGTTGCGCGAACAGCGGCATCAGCACGAAGGAGACCACCAGAGGGCAACTGGTGATATTGTCGTACTACTCGAACCGAGGCCGAACGCATCGCCGGGAGGCGTCCGACCGCTGATATTAACCGTCCGCTCATGCCGGTTGTGAGAGGCGGAGGCGATGTAATACCCGACAGTAGAAAACCATAAAGTTCGATGGCTTTCAGTCCTCGAACCGACAAAGGCAGAGACGAACAGGCGAGGAGAAATTGGGCAGCTTGTAATAAATTAGTAGGTTGGTCAAGCGATGGCGGGACACAGATATAAAGTGGGTTGGTGGCGTGGAGCTTTGAAGTTCCAAGGTTGATAATATTATGTGGGTATTCTTATCGGGTCCGGACAGGGGGGATTTTAGATTAGGTGATGTGATCTTGGTTAGGTTAGTGTGGCTAATATATGTGGCTTTGCCGGCTTTCGTCGGAAGTCACATTGAACCAATTAGGTTAAATAGTTGAAGTAGATGACTAAGATTTGACTACGCTATCACAGAAAACGTTAATTTTCTCTCTATTATTCTGCATCCGCAGAGTTCACCAGCAGCTGAATTCCAGCTTGATATAACTGTTACATAAGCGTCTATCCCCTCAAACCCGTCTACTGAGACTTCGGCGAGGACAGATCTATCTGTGACCAACCTACGTCTCATCTTGTCATTTCGTTGCTTTCATAAGCCATGAACTGACTATCAAGAAGGAAATTAGAAGCTTGTAGTGTAATGGTGCCTTGTAAATATGGGTGTGGTGAAAGTGACAATTCCTTCGTATAGGATCGACTAATATTTGACAAATAAGATTTCCTTTTCTTGTGGTAAAAAAAAGTAATTATATGAATAGGAGCATAGAACACATGAGGTATGTTTGGCCCCACTACGGATAAATGCTCTTTTCATGATTGTTTGCTATTTATTTAAGGTGAATGTGCAAATGTGCAAGTTCTCACGTTGCGGAGAATTAAGCTACCACCCAGAAATTGACTTACACGGGTACAAACGGTAGGCGGTAGGCATGCAGGTACCTACCTGTACACACTACGTGGAAGCCTACAGCGTACTTGTAGGTACATGAATTGATATTGGATGTGACGAACAAAGACGGATCGAACATTGAAGAAACTACTACCGATACAGTTCAAAACAAATCGTAAAGGCGACGCAATGGGAAATGATTTGGATAGAGTTTAATCCCACTAGTTCAATGTTAATAATTTCTTCTCTTACAAAATTTATTATCCCAACTTAAACACAAATCAATCACAATTCTTCCAAATTCCATTACACATCCCACACCCACTAATAATTCAACCCACTACCTAGGCCCTAGGCTTGCAGTACCCAACCCACCAACATTGAACCCCGACTGCGCCTTCAAGGCTAGGGCGTCAGGTATGGAGTCCCTGCGATTTCAGCTTGGTGAAACGCAAGATGCGCTTCACAAGAAGTCCATTCAATTTAGGGAATTACGTGCGAAACATACAGAAGAACTGAACGCCTGGAAGCTGGAGAGGAGTGTTCTGGACACTAGGGTGCGACAACTCGAAGCAGAAATTCAGCAGCTGCGCCAAGGAAATGGAGCTACTGGGGGTGGAGCTAAGCTACCACTATCCTCCATCCAAAACTTATCTCCGAATTTGATTGACAAAAGGACCGCGATCGTGAACAAAGATGGCGACGATGAGACGGTTACGATCTCGCGTGCGCGAATGCGCGAGGCTGAAGAAAAGTACAAGAAAGTCACCGAGGAGTTAGCTGAAAAAACCAAGCTTTGCGACTCCATACAGCGACGATTCTCGCCTCCCAGCTGCAGTGTCAAAATCCCGGATTTCGATCTCACCGATGAAGATATAATCGAGCGCTGGGGAAACCTACGAGGTCTCATTCGGTCCCTCGCCATGGAGAGGTTCGACAAGACCGTCCAAGCTAAGTTGGTGCCGGAGAAATCTAAGACAGAATTCGAGGCCCTTACGAAACATTGGAAATCGTACTTAAGCAACGATAAATTGACGAACTACATCTTCCAAGCTCTCATCTGGCGATATTTGAATACGTGCCTGTTCAGAAAGTATTGGCATGTGTGGGGAAAACAGCACGGCGACGCTGGCGTGAACTTGGGAACCCTCTTCTCGAATAA
Organism: Annulohypoxylon stygium; assembly: GCA_003314315.1. Classification (NCBI taxonomy): domain Eukaryota; kingdom Fungi; phylum Ascomycota; class Sordariomycetes; order Xylariales; family Hypoxylaceae; genus Annulohypoxylon; species Annulohypoxylon stygium. The sequence continues at coordinate 633,044 of QLPL01000038.1, read as the reverse complement.
GGCGTCCGATGAAGAATTTCATAATTGGAGAGTCCACACTTTACGGCTACTGAACAAAAGCTGCCAGGTCGACTCAGGCATGTTAATTGATGTAACGAACAAAATATTCGAAGCTCTTAGATCATTCGCAACTGGTATCGACTCGGCGGATTTGAAAGAGAAACTATCGGAGATCGTGGCCACGGCGGCGGAATTTAGCACTATCTTCGGTCGCTCATACTACCAGACCTTGATGACGGACAAGCCCTTCAGCCAACTCAATTACGGATTCCCGCATAAGCCAGAGACGATGGAGGTGAAGGGCAATCTCGGAACGCAATCAGTCGTGGACCTGATGATCACACCATGCCTACTCAAAAAAGACCCAGACTACTACGTGCTGGTAAAAGCGGAAATTATTTGCTGAGGGGGCTATTAGGAACTTGGAACTACCTGGATAGGTACGATGGGATGAAGAGTCGGAGGATACTAATGCGGAGGCGCGAAATGGATTTGCATTGAGGCACGGAAAAAAAATCTGAATCATGCGAGGAGAGCAATTATTATCCTCACATGTGCTTCGCGATATGGAGCATGAGAGGCTATTGCTTGATACCCACCCCTGTTACCCAATTAGATCAGTAGATGGGAATGAACTTTTATAAATTCTAAACATTTGATGTTGTTGATATTGACATCAAGAGCAATGTGACCTGTCGGAGATAGAATCTAGGAATTATCAAATATGACGCTTTGGAGGTCCCGATCTTTACAAGGATTTTCGGTAGTGGGCTATTATCGATAACTTTAGGTACCTGGGGCCCTGTCAGCGGTGCCCCTCCCCACTATTAAATGTGTTAACCCCCCTGATTACTCTAAATTTTGACTCCAGCTTGAATTTTACTACTGCCACATCCATCCAGTGCATTTTATACTATAGGCTTAGGCCTCTTCACTAACCTTTTTCTATATTATATTTTCGAATTACATTCTCGCTATTTTTTGATCATACTTATATATTCTCTTTCTTTACAGCTTATATATATCCACATTTATGGCCACCAGCACATCGCAGCTTGTTTTTTCGCCGCAAGCAAACCACAATTTTTCGCGCATTCTGAGCGACTTGAAACGGTCCAACCTCTCCATCACCAATCGCCTGCGCTCCATACGGGAAGATGCAGATTTCGTGTCCGAAGTGGCCGCTGCATTCTCCCGTCCGCTAATCGCCAATGAGCGGTGCGGGAGCTGGTACATCCCCCCTGAGAAAAAGGCTGGCTCTGCTTATTTCAAGAGCACTGACGGCCATACCGGACAATGGCACTTCAGCACGCGACGGCTGAACCTGCAGCTATTGAGCATCATCGGGTGTAACGATGGCTGCATAATTGTGGATTCGACTAGAAGAGGTAAACGGATGCCGGATGCTCTGAGCAAGACAGTGCCTATCTGGTGCTGTGTGTTAAACCATGTGCTATTCCCCGACACACCGGAATTCCATGAGCTTTACACTCCACCGAATGCTGTGTCAGAGTCTGAACATGCCCAAATCAACTCCAGGATACCGGAACATGTGGATTCACTCAAGGCGCTCGACATTGATATAAATGTCCTGCACCAACATGTGAAGAAACCCCTCAGGCCCATGTGGATTACACAAGAATCCCAGCTGGTGCCAACCGACGAAATATTCGACGATTTTCACCCTATAATCTGCTGCACCAGCTCCCGCAGAGTTCTTGGTGGGGAGATGAGCGAAGGTGGCTACATCCAGGGCGCCGGTGACGACACTGAGAACTGGGCGCTGGGCTTGACCCCGCCTGTTTTCTGGCGCCACGCGGACGTTCTCCTATCAACTCCGGAGCCTGACCTCTCTGATTTAGTGCGCTCACTAGTAGCTGACGAAGTTGCGAACGTGAGCTCATTAACTCCTAGACAGATTGCGCCCTGTCTATCTGTCGGCTGCTTGCCAGTTCCCAACACATTGTCGCCGTCGACTTGTGTCATTGCCATCTACTCCAAGACCACAGATCCAAGCTCATGGGTTAAAAGCCCATTGCTTATGGAAGTGGGCTTGGGTAAACACAAACTTGCCAGTCGCAATCTTCGCCAAGCCCTCCCCAACATCAGCGACTTCGTGCGGCGTTTTCTAGAACGGGGATTGGATTCTGGCTCCTCAGAAGATTCAGACTCGAGCTCCCCTGAGCCGACCCAAATTTTAATCGCTTGCGAGACCGGCAAAGACATATCAATCGGAGTAGCTCTTGCGCTCCTTTGCCAACAATTTGATAAAGAAGGTAATATTAATCTACAAGAGTCTCTATCTAGCCATACGAAGAGCGATATTAGGGTGAAGCTAAGTCGCATCATGACGAACTTCCCCGAAGCAAACCCGAGCAGGACAACTTTACAAAGTGTCAATAGCTTCCTTATGGGCTAGAAACCTTGGTTTCTACTAAAGGTTTGTATTGATGCTGCTGTGAAGTGTCGAAAACACTTGCATCATTACCTTAGGTACTTGCCGGCGATTTTGCCTGCTGTGCGTTAGGTTACACAACAAGGTCGTCCAACGCCTTTCAAGGTCTCAATTATTTGATCGATTTGTTAGGATTATTATGGATGGTGCTAGGCTCTGAAACCTATTCTGAACGAGACGATATATAGGTACCTATATAATCCATTTAGGAAATTCGAGTTTTCTCTAGTCTCATATCGGTCATCACCAACACCTGACTTCCAAGGTTATGAATATGCCTAAATGCGTAATTTATCCAATCGGGTATTCCAGAGATTCTTAGAGATCTAATCATATGATGATCCCAACACAACTTTGGAAGTTGGCTTTGTCTTTGGATCAACGCCCACGTGTTTTCGCACTCCAATCGAGAACCGACGCCATGGTTCGAGCTAGACACTAGCCCCATCCTATCGCGACCTTCAAACCAGCTTGCGAGAACGGCGGCTATCATGTGTCTGTTCATAGGCAAAGCCCAAACGTCCGATTCTTGTTGCATTCTCGAGGCTCTCAAGGTTGATATAGATGGAAATGGGAAACGCTCCGGCTCCTAACTTGACTTTATCTAGTTTTGGTCACCATCTAAGTGGACATCGATCCTATGAGATTAATAAGTGATTAATCATAATCAATCAGAACATCGATTTTAACTTTAACATCGAACCCCGGCGCCGTCATGTTGTTTCCAACCCTCCTCATTCGGTCGTTCCGTGCAACGTTCCTCGCAGGATCATGCAGGAACACTTAGCTGACGGGTCCGTCCGGGCCGATACCTCCCAACGGTTGTAATTCCTACCTTAGAAATACCTTAAATCCCCAAAGCTTGGCCCTCAGGGTCCAGCTTCGGAGCTGTGGGTCTCCAGATCTTCTATTTAGGAATGAGGCGATTCCTACCAGACTTTCGATGCTACTATAACGATGCTATAAGGGTAGAGGCCCCTCCTCCTTCGCCGCTAAGCAAGGAGCCCGCTAGTGCTCTCGGGCCCGAACCGTACTTGCGTTTCGACATTCACAGTAAGCCCTAAGCGGCGCGCCGTCCCAACCCTCGGAATCATGTTACAAGAGCTTCGAGATTCCGCGACCGCGTTCTTTTATAGCCGCGTGAATCCTTTTCATTAGTTTCATCTCATGTCTCGCTTCTTGCCTTGAAGCAAGCCACAATGTCGGCTAGAGCCTGCATCTCATCATCACCTGTCATGACGTTCGGGTTGTCATGAGTTTGCAGCGACCGAAGTGCACGGTATACTCGCAGCTCGAGCGCCCCCGACATAAATAGAATTGGGTTCGGGCTCGTTGGTACCGAATATCTGCGGCCTTTCGCGTCTTGTCCTGGAGTTTATTTTATCCACCCGTGCTGCTGTGGAACGGGCCACAACAATATCGAAGACCTAGTTCGAGCACTTCGAATCTGGTGCTCTTCACCGCTAACCACGAAAGATGCCCATCTCAGATCAAGCCATCTCGTTTGTCTGCGTCGTCACGCTTATCTTAGCCGTTGCTATATTGGCCGTTGGATTGCGACTTCATGTTCGTGTTTCGCTACTCAAGAACCCGGGGAGGGATGACTGGCTATGTCTTGCGGCGCTAGTAAGTATCTTCAGAGGAAACACCCTCTCTTGGAAAAGTTATGTTAAGACTTCAATTAGTGCTGTGGTATGGGGACGTATTTAGCGAATATGGCTGGTTAGTAAATTCAACCATGAATATTCGAGCGAACCTGTCGAAACACTAATTCAATCGCGCTATCAGGAGTGTCAACAGGTTTTGGCGATCCATTATTGAGTATGACTCCTGAAAACCGAACCAAAACCCTCAAGGCAAGCTCTTCCCACGACACCATCCCTCTCCAAACCATCTAACTCCCACACAGACAATCTGGATCTCCCCACCCCTCTGGGGCCTCTCCTCCTCGCTCATAAAAATGTCCATCCTAACATCCTACCTACGGATCTGGTCCGACCGGCCCTTCAAGCACCTCTGCCACATCCTGCTCCTCCTCCTAACCCTCTTCGGACTCTCCCTCTTCTTCGGCGGCGTCTTCGCCTGCGTCCCCATCGCCCTCTCCTGGGAGCCTCCCTCCCCCACTTCCCGCTCCTCATCTCAATGCATCGACCTCCCGCAATTCATGTTCGTGACCTCGATCCTGAATACGGCGCTCGACCTCATAATCTTCGCTATTCCGGTTCCGTTGGTCCGTAGACTGCAGATTGCCGCGAGACAGAAGGTGGCGCTGACGGGTGTGTTTACGATTGGGGCGGTGGTGTGTGTCGCGAGTGTGATGAGGCTTGTGTCGATTTATGAGCTGGATCCTACGACGGACCCGAGTGAAGGAGGGATCAGGTTGGGGTTGTGGTCCGGGATTGAGAGTAATTTGGCCATAACATGCGCTTGCCTGCCTACCCTACGCCCCGTGCTAGCGCGTGTGTTCCCGCGGCTGCTATTAAGCGCCACTTCCCGGAGCGCGGCGAGTTGGGGGCGAAGAAGCGTGGGTGTGAGTGTAGGAGGTACGCGACGGTGGACGCGGCGGGAGACGGGCACGTATCGGATGGCGGAGACGCCGGCGGATGAGTTCAGCCGACACGACGACCGCAAGCTAGGACATGACGATATAGAGATGGGTGCGATACGGGTGCATTCAACCTACCGTGTCGAGAGCATCGCGGCTCCGACTCCGGCGCACGTCGATAAGACTAGGGATAACCACACGTCGTATATGGATTTCGGATAGATTAATGAACAAATACCAAAGTTTTACCATTTTTCCACAAAATCATATTTAATGGTTGACCGTTTATTATTATTACGTGTTTCGTCTCATCACAATGCTAATTATGCTTCGCGAGAGGGTATCAATTCAACTAGGAACATAGATACCAGATCTCTCAACTCATTTCCAGAATAGCCCTTTTCGTCAAGTCATCCTGTACCCAATTCACGATAGTCTCACCAACGTCGCCAACGAGTTTCTCGTAGTGTTCACCCCTGAAAAACAGACTGGTGTGAGCACCGACTTGATCTGTGTCTTTCATGAAGATCTTCACCCACTTCGGATCCATTATCCCGTTTACTTTGGATGGGGTGTTGCAGAATTTGCGCTCTTTCGGCTGCTTTTGCGGGTTTGCCTTGCTTGATGATTGCTCTGATGGACCCGGTGGATCCAATGCTATGCCGTGATCTAAACCCCCTAATTCCTGGGAGCTAGGTGCATCTTCCGGCAAAGCGGACATGGCCTCTTCTTTTTTACGCCGTTTCTGTTCTTCCTTCTCGCGCTTCTCTGTTTCTTGGGCTAATTTCTTTTTTCTCTTATCGAAAATCTTTTGCCTCTCTTTGATTGTTTTTTCACGCTCCTTTACGAGCTTAGCGTAATCCTTCTGCGCTCGCTTTGCTTCTTTCTCGACCTGTCTCCGAGTATCCTTATCCGAATACTGCTCTAAGTTTGGCGGTTCGGGTTCGCTTGGGAGTTCTGGAATCGCTGGGAGATCAAGACCTAACGCCGCTATGGCGTTGCTAAGGTCCTTTGTTCCGGCCGTATCATTTTTAGAAGACTCGGCAGATGTGTATGCTTCGTGACTTTGCTCGGGTTTCGTACCCGTGCTGTCTCCGTTGTCAGAGGGCTTGATATCGACTTGGGAAGATTCCGCAGTTTTGCCTTTGTAATCCCCTGATGGCTGGTGGACTAAACCGGATTCAGGCTCTAACTCGGGTTCTTCAGACATTGGTTCTGGGTCAAGCACTTGTAAACTTGAACCTTCGCCATCAACATCAAAACAATCCCCGTCCAAAGCACCGTTTGTCTGGAAATCTTCATGTGAAGGGCTGCTGTGGTCTTGAATTGAACCTTGCGATGTTGGGGAAGCTGGATGCGGACTCTTTAATGTCTTAGGGGTTTCTGGTCTGTTATCAGAATCCCGGACCTTGGGCTGCTTAGGATAACCGTGGCACACAGTGTAATATTGGGTGAAGCGAACTCGCGGGGGTACTTGAGGGAAGCCGTAGTGTTTTATGTCGTCCACATCTTCCAGCTTACGGATATTTTCGTAGCGCGTCTTGAGTCCATTGCCATCCAAAAGGCAGCCTCCAAATTCTAGGTGTGACATAATGTGATTAGTGGCAGCATCTACGAGACCCTCTGAGCTATGCTTCTCGACAAAATGAACAATATTCCTCCACCAACCCCTATCCTGTAAACGAACGTCGTTGGTGAACGATGGATTGAAGTTGGGATCAAATGTTATGCCATGCTGTATACGAGGCCCTGGTGAACTTGTCGACGATTCCGACGAGAACTGAGATATTCCAGACGGATTGGAGTATATTGACGCGCTTTCTGAAGTAACGTTAGATAAGGACATAGCTGATTCATCTCCGGGTATCGGGTCCTCTGGTATATTGGACGCTTCTGGTTTATTTGGCTTATCTGGTTTTGGCCGAAATAAGCTGGCAATACCAGCCGTGATGATGCCAGGGTGAAGCCCAAGAAGGGGTACATCCAAGTGGACTGTCCCTAGGATGCGATGGAGGAAGTATCCAATATGATATTGGTCCCTTGATGGCTAGCTCATTGTTAGCCGTCTAAATAAACAGGTAATGAAAGAAGGATTGATTTCTCACCATCAAGGCAATATCAGCAGCCAGCATACCTCCCATGGAGTGGCCGAGAAGTACGACGTCAGTAGTAGGCGATTCATGAGGGGCCAGCCATCTACTGAAATTATCTCGGGCTATTTCAATGGTTTTATAGGTCTTGTATCTTGGGTAAATCTTGGTATGGATGACATGGGTCTCGGCGAGAGCTAATTTGAGGTAACGATGCACATGGGCTGGGAACGATTGAAAGGAGGAATCGTTACCCATAAAACCGTGGATATATATGAGTAAAAGCGTCCGGCGTCCAGAGTCTTTCTGTTCTGTAGGAGAGGGGACTAAAGATTGAGTAGAGGATGACCGCGGATCACCTGTAGTATATGACGCAAACGATGGTCGCTGACCGACCTTGGACTCGGGACCGTCTGGAGATATTTTATTCATGGTAGCGACGGTTTATTTCAATATTAATGAGAATGTATATCCAGATATCTAAATATGTATTCTTTGATTGGCGCCAAAGCCAAGGGAGGCCCAGTAGTTTAGTGACGTAAGCTACGATTGACCGAAGCCAATCTGAATGCTATTGAGGGATCCTGTCGGCTTCATAATTGGTTTGAAAGGAGATTCAATTTTGCTGGAAGACGGATGAAGAATATTTAGATATTGAAAATGAATCTTCAAATTAAATGGATATCGCAACCTTGGAACTTATATGCGCATTAGGTTTGATGCTAAATATTCGAAGTGGAGATATGAGTTGAAGTCATTGTAGGAAGCGACAAACGAAGCTAGGAACTGAGTACGGCGTACGAGTACGACAAACGAGGTAGCTCCCTCCAGATCACTTTGGAGTGTGGGGCCTCCGAGACATTGTACCCGCGTGTAACCAGCCCAGCTCAGCCCTGATGCGCAGTACCTGAACTGATCCTGCAATTGCCGTTCATTAGGACACAACATGTACCTATGTATCCATCGATATGACCTCGGAATATTTTTTCTTATGGAACAACGAAGATATATCACAAGTAGTTACTTTTGATTGGGTGATTTTATTCATCTATGGACGGCTGGCAATTATGAATCGCCATAAACTTATACTATCTGTATCATCCCTTGGTTTACGGAAACACCAGTAGAACTCACACGTAAGAATCAGACACATGCTACGTCTTTGGGGGAAAAAACTTGGGTATAAAATTAATCATTTATTCAATTATTATCGCGGATGTTGTGCGGAATGCTGTTGAAGGTCTAAGACTCAAAACATAGCATCAAAGGCGATAACCCCAATGGATTGGTATAGGTATGCCGTAACTGGGAGAGCAGGGTCCATAGATAAGGAGGTCGTCTCGTCCAAGATTTACACTAAACTTGAACGAAGACGACCTGCTGCCTTTGGTCATATAGCCTCTGAAACGGACTTACTACCACGGAGTCTTCGACTACATCAAGCGAGATATCTTTCGATATCAAGCCTCACCCTATTCACGAGAGTGTATCTGGTGAACACCTGTGTTGGAAGACATCTCAACCACACGGGTAATTTCAGGGTATTTGAGAATCGAGATATAGCCCAATCCGAATTGCATTAGGGAAAGCTACAGAACTGCTCGTATCCCACAGACAACGTTCACCATTGCCATAATGCGAACCAGCCCCCTGAACCCTCACTTAAAGACTTTTTATTCCTTCAAATCACTATGAACGGAAAGGCTTGGTCGCGCCCGCCTTCCGAACCCACGGGGGAAAAATGCATTCGGGCACCCGAGCCTATACATCTCGCCACTCTGACTCCTTACGCCGTGCTGAAATCACGAGAAATGCAAATGACCGGAGCGTACCGATCAGATTGCCGCCTTTGACCAAGACGTCTGATGAATCCGTTCGATGCGGCCACTACACGAACCGTCATGCCTTGTCGTCGACTGGGTATCTTCGGCCTATGTTCCTATCCTGCTGCCGTAGTGCTGACCACCGGCGCCGCTAAAGGAGGACTTCCCAGTAGGATTCTGTCATCGGTTAGTGAAGAGGCCTGCAGAAGACGAGTAATCTGTTTGCACCTGTTTTCTCCTCTTCAACTTCGATCGATCGTCCCCGTCACCTGTTGAGTATCCACCCGCGTCATCGTCGCCGTAGCCTTCGCCGTAGCCCTCAAAACTACTATCTTGGTAACTTCGCTTCTTTCCGAGTCGACGGGCACGGTCTACCTGGGGAGTCAAAGGCTTGTTCGCTTTGGAAGTGATTCCAAGTGTCGACGCAGTTGGAGTGCTAGGCGCTGTTGCTCGCGCGGATTGGTCGCCGAGGGCCTTCTTCAACTGGGTGCTAGGTGCTAATTCACCAAGAACGGAACTGTCCCAGGACGCCTTCGGTATTATGCCTCGAGCCATCGTAGTCGCCCGGACCAATTGTGCCTGGTTGATTTGTGACAATCCTTTCTCAATTTCTCTTCCTTGAATCTCCACAGAGAACCACGAATCCTCGGGGACAGCGCACATCTGTCTCAGCGAGTCCGGATGGTAATCCTCTCTCCTGACGGCGTCAAAGTGGCCGCTTAGTCCTAAATTCCTAATATGTCCTTTGTAGGTCTTGCGCAGCGCATTTTTCTCGCCGTTCGGCTTTGTGCGGGCGACATCGGCAGCAATGTCGGTTAAATCGAACATCATAAAGAGGTCATCGGAAATAGACGGATATGATGCGGGATAGGCTAGAAGAGAACAGTGTCAACTAAAAAGTACCAATCTCAATCAAGCACCACTTTCAGGAATTACCACCAGTCTGAGGGAAGGGGGTTGGTTGAAAGTGTGGCTCGTATGAGATTAAAAGGGAGCCTTACGAGTACTGCGAAGCAGGTATTTTTCACCAACATCTAAGTGCAGGTTTTCGATACCAACTCTGCGATTCTCGAGGTGGACCTTCTTTTGCTCATGACTTCCAGCATCGTCGAAGGGATATTTTCGCTTCGTCGAATAAACGTCTGCCATAGCGGCGTCGTGAGACATATCCGTTGCTTGTGCTGATCCATTAACGCTGTGTGCCGGCTGAGATGAGATGTGAAGTTAGCGACCAAATTTAGGTAGTACGTATTTATTTAATTCCAGTACACGAGAATCAAGAAGAAAAAAAGGGAAGTATGGGTCCTGGATCATAAATTTCTTGACGTACGGTTGGCAAAGCAGTAGTGATTGAGGTCATGGAGCTGTTCATGCTCGATACCTGATCACCTGTGCTAGGGGATAATTGAGAAGGGCTCTGGGGTGTTTGAGGATTGAATGACATGGTCGCCATCGAGAAAAGATGGTGAGATGGATGCGAGTATCGTGGCTTCGAAGCGCAGAGTGATTCGGAGGTAGAGAAGTTGGTTGAGGATGGTAGCGAGTGCGAGGAAAAATTGGAGTCGGAGCGCTGACTAGAAACGGCGAGAAGGTGACGGAGAATAGTGACGACAAGGCGGAAGAAAAGTTGTAGAGGGTAACTCGATTGACTGATTAGGATGCGCTCGATAGGCGATTGCTGATAGAAGGCGGTTGCGTGGGTGAGTTGATGAAGATTATCGATCTCACTGTGGCGAGTCGCGCCAAACCGCCGACCGGCTGTTGTGGTCGAATAATCCCGAGTCCACGATCATTCACCGACTTAAATCCTCCGCGGGTTCGTATCGATAGATAAAAAACAGTTTATATCGGATATTGAAGCGACGGGAACGTCCGAGGGAAGTTTCGCGATGCGTCGCTGTAGCCGCTGTCGGGTATGAGGGAAAAGGTGGTCGACAGGTTGGTTGTTGAATGAAAGAAACGCAAAGGTGAAGTTGTGTAGGTGACGGACAGAACGGGCGGACGGGGGGAGGAACGTTCAAGTGTGCAGGTGGTGCTTGCGACTGGGCAACTCGCCTGGTTCCGCTAAGGCTCCGCTTTAATACAACCACGCCACCTTGGCTGAATGTTCCTAGACACCCCCACTTACCTCCAGGGCTAGCACTTACTGTGTGATGCTAGTGATGCTAATGATGCTAGTGCTCCCGACTGATGGCATCGGGTTCTGTACTACACACCACTAAAACTTTCAGTTTCTAGGGCTATTCATCAACACGTTACACGACGACATCGCCTAGGAAGTGTCTACCTTCTAGATTGGATGTACTTACTTAAATTTGAACTGAGTTTTGACTACGGATATCCCTAATATTTTAAAATGCAAAATTTCAACTTCTCCCTTGACTCACTCTTTTTGCATCACCATCATTTCAAAATACTAGGTAGTAGGTATATATACATAATACACTACACAATGCAATACACACATGGTTACACATGACTATCAACTCTTTCTACGACTATAAAGAGGTTGTTCTATTTCTATGTTTCACCATCGGATACCTACTATGTAAATTCGCGGTCCTCCCTGGCGGCCTCACGCTCGGTCTCGAAGCCAATGGGTGTCGTGTGCACTCTCCTACCTATGGATATCCGTGGATCTTCTCATGTAGTCTGCGCCGATTGCCCCAGTTGCTCAAAATACATACTAAACTAAATGTGTGAGGTGACAGCAAGTAAGCAATATTCTTAGCCTCTTCGTTAGAGTATATATAATATGGATCTTTTGATATCGTTTCCAATTTCTATAGGATTTCGTAAACCCGAGAAACTCCAAAGACACCCACAATATGAGATTTCATAGGCTTGAAATAGGTGCCACGGTTCCTGGATGCAGCCTCACGGCGAGGTCTATCTATATACGCAGATGTATACATATAAATTGCATCGATGGAAACTAAGTACCTAGGTACTTACAAACCGACAAAAATTCAACAGCGTCCGCACCCTAACACCTTTACATATGTATGCGCATGACAAGTTGGCTTAAGGTGCCTGGTATGTATTTCGACCTAAACTAAATATCCATGGATGTCATACTGCGGTCCTAGAGAAATGTAGGTATGAGGTGTATATAAGCTTAGGTAAATGCCTGGTAAGGATTCTTCCTGGACGTACTAACTGAATTTTTCTTTCGGCCGCATTCGCCTCTCTAATACAACGACACCATCTAGGATCCATGTTGAACATCTGGTAGTCCCGCATTATTGGTCATGGGATTTATGACCACAAAGGTCCGAGGGATAGTTAATAAGTATAGCAAAGGAAATTACCAACAAAGCAATGATATTAAAGGTGATTGATTATGTTTTATATTCAACGTTATTTGACTTGATATTTTAATCTTTATGTCTTTGTGTCAAAGATTTCTCCTAATTCTTATTACAAAAATCTCCTGAGGCAAGTAAAGCAATCGCCGAGAGCCATAATCTTGAAAATACGTACCTTACTTTACCCTAAGTAAGACGGGATTTGGCGGCTATCCGTTTTTTAGTAGCACTGAAAAATGTTCAAAGCCATTGTATTATCTTTGAGGTACATGCCTAGTAGCATAAATGCATAGTATAATGTATTGTAGGTACCTTAGATATATGGAGACAATATTGCCGAGGCATGTATACACATAGTATAACATGGTATTAATAAGACAGCCCTGAAAAAATATCGTGACTGTGAGAGTCGGACACAGTCAGAAACCACTATACTGTGTAGTGATCTCACGAAATAATAGCCTTGGAAATCATTGATGCCTGCAAACCTGCAAAATATCCAACAATGACCGTCCTCAAAGTACCGAGCACGGAGTTGTAGTTCCTTCCCCACTCGATTAGGTTTGACCTCGAGTCCAGGGACAGTTGACCTCAAGGTTTTCCAAGTTATTACCCCATTTCCCAGTAGGTGTGGATCCGTTTTAAGGGACGAGTCAGGTGCCAAGCAATCACTGGGCAAGGAATCGCAGTTACGATACGATACTTTTTAACATACCCAGTGGTACAACTGTATATCCACATAGAAATACCAGACCTACTACACTGTACATACCGACATAGTACGCTGACACCGATCCATATCACCCGGAAACCCGTAACTTTAAACCCGCTGCTGGCTCCTGACTATTGACTATCAAGTACCCTGCCGTTTACGTACATAACGTACACCCGTACCCAATACCTTTTATTATCTACTATTTCTACATAACACTCGATAACCACTCTTCCTTTTACCTAACCATATCGGGCTGAACAATTAACCCTTCACCTTTACTATTCATTCACCTCTAAGAGAACGTCACGACCTCTTTCTTCTGGTAGGAAACATACAAACAGGACAGCGGCGTGTTTTGTGTTTCTCGGTCTTTCTTTTAATTTCTTTTCTTCCGGTCCGGAGTCTTAAGGAGTCATTGGCCTGGTGGCGCTTTTTGATTCCCAACTCCCAACACGCATTTCAACGATCGACGACTTCGATTCCGAGGACACGCGGGTCGTACATTCTTGTTGCACCAAGTACTCGGCACATTCACATACCACAATACCACCACACAGACCATTGACCCATATACCCATACTTCACGATGTCTGCATCAAGGCACAGCGGTGGCGCCAAGCATCGGCTCATGTCGGAGATGCAGGAACTCTCTAAGGAGAAATGGGTGAACATTGACGTAAGTGTCTTCATTGTCCCCGGATTTAGCCTCATATCCGGGTCATGAATTGAATTAACATACTCGCAGCTCGTGAACGATAACATCCTTCGCTGGCGTCTAGGTCTCATCGTCGTCAACCCTGACAGCGCATTCAATGGCGGCTACTTTAAAGTAAGTGAGACCTGAAACACTAATTTTGCACTGGGATAGGCGCTTACTAAAATGGTATCAATAGGCCGAAATGACCTTCACCGACGACTATCCATACCTGCCGCCGACGTTTCGATTCCTGCTCCCTATCTACCACCCTAACATCTATCCTGATGGCAGACTTTGCATCTCTATCCTGCATACCCCAGGCGAGGATATCACATCAGGGGAGGCAGCTAGTGAGCGTTGGTCCCCTTTGCAGGGCGTCGAGTCGGTGCTCCGCTCCGTGCTCTTGCTCTTGGACGATCCGGAGATCAACTCCCCGGCCAACGTAGATGCTGGCGTGATGTATCGAGACGATCGCGCTAAGTACAACAAGAAGGCTCGTGATATTGTCGAGCGGTCTAAGACCGATATTCCCGACGGCTTCGTCATGCCGACCACTCTTGACCCTCCTCCGCCGCCGAAATCAACTGACGAAGACCTTGCATTCTGGGCTGAGAGTGACGACGAGGAGTTTGACTTTGGAGGTAGCGACACTGGCGATGACGCAGAATTAGCCGAATTCGACGAGGATGGGGAGGAAGAGGGAATCAGTGACGACGACGACAATTAATGAGACACTACCTTAGGTATATTTCTGAACCTCGCCACTCGATTAGGACGCGTCGGTCAACCATTTTCTAACTCCGTATACATCTGCATTAGCGGGGTTATGGCGTTTGCTGGGTATCGTACATCGTTGACCAGCTTGCTTTTGTTTTTCTGAACTCGTCTTTTCGTCGCATTGGATTGCGTTGGGTTAGCTTTCGCATTTTTCGAGATAGAGGTTCTACAGAGGAACATACCCACTATGAAGCATTTTGCAGCCACCGAGATTTGGCAGAACGAGTGACCTGTGACGTCTCCATAGATGGGAAGAGGAACATCATTTCGAGTATAAGCCTGAATGCGGTGCTCAGGTACCTTTTCACCCAGTCTAAAGAATTGCACATCAGCGTGTATATATTAATTTTGTTACAACAATAATTTTTCTATTGGCGTCGTTGAATATAAGTCTCTATGGCGTATCTTTCCGTGATGGATGTGTGCTAGCGACCGTCCGCGATATTGTTTTGCTTAGCAAGATCAGATTGTATGTGATGTCTATGAGCGTAAACGAATATGCTGTCGCAAGGATAGTTTGCTACATAAAATCGTAGGTTAGAAATAGTAGATCTTGACTACCTAGACGGATCTCTGTACGTACTTATATGTCCATGAACTCACTTGCGTGTGATGGCTACCTAGGTATATTGAAAAACTAGGAGTCGTTTAATATTGAGTAGGTACCTATATATAAGATGAGAATAATGAAGTATGCAATTAGGTATGATGATTACCTAATTGATCTCGTCCAAACGTTGTCTGTAGTGTCCTACCTATAGGAGATCCCGTGAATATTCCCCCACCTTACACCCAACTTCTTGGTGGGGTTATAAACGCCGACTTTATGTACGTATACGTACCTCCGCAAATCATGGGCATTAACCCCTGTAGAAATGTGGGTTCCAAGATTCACGGATAGGCACAATACCTAAGTACATGTATTACCCAGCATCGTCAACCTGCTTAAACACACGCCACAGGTGTAACTTCACAGGTTGTCTCCTCCAGCTTTTTTTTCTTCGTTTTTGAAAAAAGACCTTTTTTTCTACACACCGAGATCACAAATTGTGGGCAAAGATACTCTCTCCCTTTACTTGGAGGTGGTAGTTGGCGTTTTTACATGAACATCGTTTCTTACGTCATATCAAAAGTATTGGTGTATTGTATACGCATCATCGTAGGCGTCTTACCTTCCTAGTATTTACAACACACTTCCAAGGTTCCAAGCTACAAGCTGCCAAGTTACCCACCTGGACATCTTATTACTCTATACTTTGTACCATAATTTCTACTTTCACTTTTTACTTCCCCTACACCCCACAACCTTGTCTAGAATCCCTGTCCATACCTAATCCTTGCCGTATCTCATCCCTCATCATCGCAGCACCCGAACATTATTGACGCTTCCAATTTTCACAATTCGCCTTTTCTGCTTTGATATCCCAACATATTGTTACGACCCAGATATTCTGGAGTCTGTTCGACATGGCGACAATGAATGATCCCCCGGAGGAGTCCATCTCCACATTCTGTGACATCGCTGGCGTTCTTCGAAGCGAAGCTATCACACGTCTGAGGGTACGTAATAACGACTTCACATGCACATCCGTAGACGCTTCTGTGGCATTTGTTACCACCGATGCTAACGATCTCCTCTTCTATTCCTCTAGGCGAACAACAATAACCTTCAGCAAGCAATGGAAGAGTACTTTGAAGATCCTACTGGCCGAAAGGTAATTATTTGAGCTTATAAGTATCCATTACGGATATGCGACCCGCGATGTTTTTTACTAAGTCAATTCTAGTACAAATGGGACGAATCGCAATTCGGCATGGGTCGCCAAGGAGAAGCCAATGATACAGGAATATGTACGCATCTGATACTCTACTTCCCCCTACCAAATCAACCCAACTCTTACATGGTATACAAAGCATTCAACATTCAAGGTCCGGACGAACTAGCACCCACAAGCTACCAAAATACTGCTGCACCGACTAGACCACCTTCGAGAGCGAACAACACCTCACCCTTTGGTAAGACGATAGACTAGATTGTAAAACAGGCCGCAGGTATTACTCCTGTGTCCACCTAGTATCGAAGCTAACAATTGTTCATCAGGCGCACCGACCAACGCCGCCGAAGAAGATGCGAACCTAGAACGTGCGCTCGCCGAGTCTGCTGCCGAATCTGGAATACCCCGCCAGGAAGCTGGCATTGTCGATAATGGAACTAATCTTAAGTATTTCGGTCCCGCGAACCGTTCTCAGTACGACAACGAGCAATGGGCCATGGTTCCGACAAAGGCAAATCTCGATGCCGAGAAGGCCGAGCCTACCCCCTCCCAGCGAAAGCGGCAGCCCGATGCACCCGCATTTCTTCGACAGACGAAAGATCATAGGCTTGGACACATGGTGTCAATCTATCACCAGATACCTCTCGTCCGAAACATCCTCCTACAGTACGGTGAACCAGCTAAGAACTATGGACACAATTCGGAATGGTGGCGAGGCCAACCGATTCTGAAGCATGAGAACCTCGCAGCAATGGCAAGAGGAGAGTCTGAATGGGGCAGCAATGAAACACGTACAGAGTTTACAGAAGAACTTCACCGCCTAATAGCATTTCTCGATAAAACGGAACGTGCCTACGGATCCATTGACCCCCTCGTTGATACCCAGGAAATTGATGGGACGTGGACGTCTGACGTCGAGGACAGGCTCACCAACGCTCTCAAGGAAGCTCCGAGTAACCCCCGCTTCAATATGAAAGATATGATCACAAGGGGACTAGTATTACCCTGTGTGCCACCCCCTGCTGACGATTCCGAACTAGAAGGCGACGGCGACAGTTCTGGCGATGGATTCCAAGACTTCGCTTTCCTCGACATTGCTTTGGATTCCGAACAGTCTTCATGCGTAGACACTTTGTACGACGCTTTGGATCAATTACTATGGACGCAAGGATTGTGCCTTGACCATGAGTTTCCGGAAGGGGCTCATTACGCTGTCTTGTCAAAGCTTGGCGAGGTGTTAACAGCTCGATTTAGTAATGCCGGCTTGTCTAAGCCTTGTGAGATACCCGAGGTGCTCTACTTGGATCGGTATACAGAGGAGCGAAAAGATCTCGCTATGAAGTTCCAGACTCATATGCGTTACGCCAAAAACAAGTTACGCATGTATGAGTTGCTGGAAGCAAACTTGTTGCGCTGCCATGGGCAACGATGCCACAAAGTTAATGGTCTTGAAGATGGACCGCATGATCTCCGTTCTTGTCTAGAAGGAATCATCAAGTTCACCGAAAGACTGATGCAGCGCCAGATTCGAACTGCTCAATGGCGTCATTACCAAACCCTCATAGAAAAAGAAGTCGAACTCAGTCTAGAGGATATTTTTGGCATTTACACATGGAGTGGACCTTACGTTTTCTTACCCGACGAGGAGGAGAGAATGAAAGGGTGGAAAGATGTTATAGATGAGGCAAACAAGAAGGTAGGGGAGCTAGAAGAAGACTTGGCCAGTAAGTATATCTTTGGTATTAGATGGGTTGGGATCAGTCTTGCTAATCTAACTTTAGTAATCGCGAAGGCAAAGGAGTTCTATTCCGACTCTCTCAAGGTAATCTCCAAACGCCTAACTTGTCAGGAGCACGAAGTCGATGATGCAAAATTCGTTTTTCGGTCGACTTCTGCCTACAATGCAGAGTATTGGAATCCTACCCACAAATACCTCCTGCGTGGCGTTGCGCTCACTTCCGAATTGGCGTACGTTTGTGTGCGACAAGAGGTTGAATCAGCCGAATCAGGCGCAGAACTTAAGGATCAATGGTGGAGAATAGGATATTCTCCGACCGACGGAACTCCTATTAAGACGGAGGTAAATTGGCGCTACTTCGTTCCCTTATTTCATTCTACTAAATATATATTACAGAAAGCAATTCTCGAAGATGTCCTTCATGCGGCCGGAACGGGTTCCCGACAGCCCATTCTTATGTATGCTACGGAAGCTGCCGTGACCACAAAACCTATTCCGTTGTCGGATGCTCTACGGGTAGGCTACATACCTAGTATACATTCTAGAAGACAGTAGACTAATATATATACAGATGTTTGTTCGCGCGGATAGCCGCTCTTTTCAGCACGAACTTGCCAAAGAGCAAGATCAAGCACAGCCCGCCGAAGAGCTCCCTACTTCGGGGATCAACGCTGCAGATCTTTCGCGCATCGCCGGCGCATCGACGAGCAAGCGCAAATACAGTATCGGCTCATCGGTGGCCACTCAAGGTAGCTCACGAGCTGACCTTTCCGAAACGGAAACTTTCCAGTGGGGAAAGAAATCAGAAGCTGAATACGGCAACGAAGATGATGAACAGGAGTTGCAGGCTAAAGAGCCGACCACAAAATCACCCGAGATGCAGGAAGTTGGCGGTTCGGCGCCGTTCCTAACTCGACCAAATTACACAGCACCGGGTGGCTCTGTTGAGATGGTAGATATTGACATGGAGGTGGAACACCACGAGGGATGATTAAGCCATTCATACTTTGTGGTTTGACATCCTTCCAGTCAGATCTATCGGGGATGAAGTGAAGTTGATGTCCGAATGAGCATTTCGCAAAGGCATCACACTGTGTTTAGATGATTGATATGTTCGAGAAAAGGAGGCATGGGGTTGGTTCGGTTAGTTGAGCAACTGATGTCCTGGTCGTATTTACAATCGGCCGTGTAATACTGAGTTCTGTAATGATGCACCAACGATACCCTAGGCCTTTAGGTAGTTAATGAATGAATGGACATGAGGCTATGATTGACCCAACGGTGATTTAGTGAATCAGGAATAGCCCTTTTTAATCTAAAAGGGGTCAGCGGTTAGATCTGCGCATTGATACCATCCAATATTGATACAAGGCATTGTATTCAGGTGCCACGTCTCGGCAATGGTGCGAATTAAGCAACCAAGACATGCCTCGTAGAGCTTAAAGCTTCTACGCGATGTCACTCTACCCGATACACTGAAGATACCCATACTCTCTATTATTGCCCATACGCAAGTATGACGAAGTTTTAAACGTCCTTTTTTTAACGATACTAAGTACCTAGGTATTCAGTCAGCACAAACAGTTGCATCTGTGTAACAGAGAACCAACATTTCTAGAACCTTCCAAGGCTTTCGAAGGTACTGGCTGTAATAATTTATGTATATTACCACTGACTTGTACTGAATGAGTATCCGGATAAGATAAACCAGCTGTCAACGCTGATCTGAGACAATTGTACGTGTGACGTTTATTCCAACCTTGGAAGTTCCCACTTTGACAATCTGATCATTTGCAAGTCATTCATTAATCACTATATCCCGTGCAGCAGGTGTTCCAATCATCCGGACAGGTCGGACAGGCCTTGAAGTTCGTTAAATACATAGGTGCGGCTCGTGCGGGATCCCTACAGCGCTAAATGATTTATTTGTTCTGACTTGCATAGCTGCGTAGTAGTAGCTGCTGTACCTCTAAACCCCCTAACACGCCCCCGCTAAACCCCGCGTCAAGTCCATCCAGATTCCAGACAGAGGAGAGGTCCTTCATCCACCACGCTCCAACGATCCAACGATTCGCCCATCACCAAGATACAGTCACTCGTTACTACGGTAGTATCTAGATACTGAGCCGTCAATAAGCAACGTAATTATCGACCAATTCCACGCAGGTTTGAATAAGCAAGAGGTCATCGAGTTTAGAATTCGATAATTCGATTGTTCTCATTGGTTCTAGGATTATCGAACGGACAGGGAACGGGGTGAACAGAGAGAACGACAGCAGGGGATGTAAGAAGATGCAAGCTGTTTGAGGGTGAGATGATTCGATAGCTCATGGTCACCTGATCATCTTCAATTGGAGATCTAGCTTTGCAAGTACTCAGTACCTAGTCACCCCCCTTCCGACTGCGGCGTTTGTAGGCAAATTGGAGGCAAATTGGAGGCAGCTTGGAGGTAAGCTGAGGTATTTGAATACATAAATATCTTATCGTCTCCACTTTCTCAATAACCAAAAACGTCACTCCGGCATCCACCAAGCCTCTACGATTTTACGCTTTAGCCAACCCTTAGCCAACCTACTTGGCCTATTTGACCTATTTGACCCTCTTTCGTCTCTTCGTCGCCAATTCCCGAAGCTTCTACCAACCCGCCCACCACAAAGAAAAGCGGCGGTGCAGTACATGAAGCTGAACGCATTGCGTTTCACCCATTCACAAATCCCTACAATCTTATTGACACCGAGAAATCAATCTCTTTGTGTTTTCTTCTTTTCTTGTTTTTTTCGCTAGATATTCGAAGCTTTATTTCGCTTCGCCGCTACGAATACAACCACAAATTCCGAATTCCTAACTATACCTCGCACCACAACTTGCACACATACGATACGATACTCGGATCACACGACCCCATTGATTCATAAATCCTCTTTTCTACTTTCCGACAACACAATCCCAACAATCCTACTTCCTAATCATCAGTCAAGATGGTAAAGGAAACAAAGCTTTACGACCAGCTAAGCGTCAAGCCGGATGCCAACCAAGATGAAATCAAGAAGGCTTATCGGTAAGTCTCAACATGTCTTTCCCGCTCAAATTTACTTTCATTGTCTGCTAGCTTTTACTACCTATCCCCCCAGCCTCAAAATGTATCAAATACTAACCATCCCACAGAAAAGCTGCATTAAAGTGGCATCCCGACAAGAATAAAGACAACCCCGCCGCCGCCGAGAAATTCAAGGAATGCTCGCAAGCCTACGAGATCCTTTCCGATCCTGAGAAGCGTAAGACATATGATCAGTTCGGTCTTGAATTCCTCCTTCGCGGTGGCGCCGCCCCTCCTCCCGGAGAAAATCCCTTCGCGGGAGCTGCAGGTGGAATGCCTAGCGGTTTCCAGGGTTTCGATTTCGGTGCTGGTGGCGGCATGCCCGGTGGTGGTCGGACTTTCCACTTCACTACCAGCGGTGGCGGACCCAATCCTTCTTTCAGCTTTAGCAACCCTGAGAGCATATTTGCGGAGTTTATGCGCGGCACTGGAGGTCTAAATGTGGACGATGACGAAGGTCCCTTCTTCGGTAGGGCCGGCGGCATGCCTCGGGCCTCAGGCGGACGGACCCGCATGCGTAGCAACTTCCCTAGCGGGGGAGACCCTTTCGCGAGCAGCGGGGCTAGAGAAGCTACGCCCGATGTTACCACTGTCGAGCGTGCTCTGCCCCTCTCTTTGGAAGAACTCTTCTCCGGCGTCACAAAGAAGATGAAGATCAAGCGGAAGACTTTCGACGAGACAGGCAAACGGACTACTACGGACCAAGTACTCGAAGTACCTATCAAGCCTGGCTTGAAGAAGGGCAGCAAGATCAAGTTCAAGGGTGTCGGCGATCAAGAAGAAGGTGGTAAGCAAGATCTGCACTTCATCGTCGAAGAGGTAAGATTTCCATCCCATTTCATATGAATATATTTGATCGGACTCTAGCTAACATGATTACAGAAACCTCATCCTCTCTACGTTCGTGACGGAGATGACTTGATCCACACTGTAGATTTGGACCTCAAGGAGGCTCTTACTGGCTGGAGACGAACCGTACCGACAATAGACAACAAACAACTGAACGTTGAAAAGAGCGGTCCCACAGGCCCGGGAATGTCCGACTCTTACCCCGGCCTCGGAATGCCGATCTCGAAGAAGCCAGGCGAGCGGGGCAACTTCATCATCAAGTACAACGTCAAGTTCCCCACGAGCTTAACAGCAAAACAGAAGCAACAACTCAAGGAAATCTTGTAGATGCCACGCGAGCATCACTGAGATTGGCATCATACAAGGCAAGGGACCGGTGCATTTTGGCGTTATTAGGGTACGGCAGACAGGGAAAACATTGACGAACTTCACGACCACGAGATACAAGTTGTTTTTGCTTTGCGCAGCCGAGAGCATTCAGTTCAGCAGAATGGGACCCATTATCGGAGGCGCAAGCCGAGTCCGCAAGTCGCTTTTTTTTTCCCAACGCTACTGCTTGACGACGATAAGTACATACATAATTGAGTACTGCGTTTTTATTTTTTTAGCTGGGCATTATTAAGGCACAAGGGAATTGTTAACTATGGCTGGTATTGGGGTCATTAGATAATTAATTGAATGCATCTTATACTGATTTTGCTGAGTAATTGATAGGTTATCGGTGATACACTGTCGGCGATGGGTAGGATCCATGCATATGGACATATGGATGTTAAATTGAGCTGACGGTTTGGGGGTTGATGGCGTCAGATTGAGAACGATGTTTCTTTATGCAAACGACGTGCCATAGTGATCGTTGTGTAAACTGGTTAGCTGAGCTTTGAACTCCCTTTGACGATTTAACAATTTGTATGAATAATTGATAACACCAAGGACTTTCCACCAGACGGGATATAATCCGAGTTTAGCTGAAGCACGCAGATGCCGGACGTGATAACTCACACCAGCAGGTTAGCAGTCCAGTTGCATTGAATTCGCTTATGACGTATCTTAAGTTACGATCAACGGAGATTTCTATGCACCTGAAGTTACTTTAAGGACGATATCACCGGCTCTTATGTAACTCTCCGGGGCTGTGCACCTGCACACGTCGTATAATCGTATAATTTTCGTATTGCCGGGGCCGGCGGAAATGAATCGATGTTGTCAAAGTCCGTCTTCAGAGTCGGGGTCAACATTCAGCTCTCTGTATAAGATGGGCTACGAGAATTTTCGCAAAATGTCGAGAGGGGTTTCTGAATTCTCGGATCTCCGCCCGGAAGATTTGTTGGTAGCGAATGCACAGGTTCGCGATGGTACTGTTGTAGCAGACTGAATACGAAGAAGCTGCATGGCAATCACAACGCGCTCTGCGGACGAGGACGAATATTAAAGCTGGCACATTTCCGCGACAAAGATAGAGAGAAAGGGAGAATCAGCATCACAAGTCAAGATGGATATGATACCGCCCCTAATCACGGACCTTACGGCGTTTCTGCCTATCCTTCTTGGAGGCGGCGCTATCCGGGCTTTGCCCAACTGCACGGTTCCGCCGTTGAGTCTCAATGGGATATGTGATACTACTAAGTGTAAGTGACAAGAATTTTTGATAGATTCAATGTTGACCATTACCCTCATAGCACCGTACGAACGTGCAGCGGCGCTGGTTAACGAGATGACGATTGAAGAAAAATATAACAACACTATGTTCTACTTGTCATCTGAAGACAGCCTCGGTCTTCCTCAATTCAATGTAGGTTCGGTATCTCTGTTTCTAGTACACCCTGACTGATATGTGAAAAGCTCTGGAACGAAGGCCTCCACGGCTTAGCTACGAGTGTCGGCATCAACTTCACCACACAGGGAGACTACAGCTACGCCACTTCGTTCCCAATGCCGATCCTAACCGCCGCTGCTTTCGACGACGACCTTGTTCACTCCGTAGCCGAAGCAATCAGCACCGAACTTCGTGCGTATAGTAATGCTGGTCGTGCCGGGTTTGATATTTGGGCGCCCAATGTCAATCCGTTCCGGGACCCACGATGGGGAAGAGGGCCTGGTGAGAAATGTTTCATAATTGATTGAACTCCTAACCCTAATCCAAGCCTAATGTTTGTAGAAACTCCCGGAGAAGACGTATTCCGAGTTTCCCAATACGCGGCGGCATTCATCTCAGGGGTCGAAGGACCCGCCGATGGCCCCTTCAAGAAGGCCATCGCCACTTGCAAGCACGCAGCTGGATACGACGTCGAGGATACCCCGAACAACATCACCCGCTACAATTTCGATGCGAAGATTTCTATTCAGGACTTAGCCGACTATTACCTTAGGCCGTTCGAAACGTGTTCCCGTGACGCAGGCGTAGGCTCGTTGATGTGTTCCTACAACTCAGTCAACGGCATACCGCAATGCGCAGATGGATGGATGCAACAAGACCTCATCCGCGACCACTGGAAGTGGAACAAGTCCACCGAATACATTACTTCCGATTGTTTTGCGATCGACGTCATTCAGGCAGCCGCAGGTCACCACTGGACGAAAACCGGGGAGGAGACGTTGAGTAAGGCCCTGAAAGCTGGGACGGACACCGATTGCGGGTTTGTATACCGCACTTTCTGGCCAACTGCTATGGAGCAGGACCCGAGTCTTGAGGGATATCTTAATCTGTCGCTTACAAGGGTCTACGCTTCGTTTGTCGAATTGGGCCTTTTCGATCCGATTGAAAGCCAATCGTACCGCCAGATCGCGTTCGATGCCGTTAACACCCCGGACACTCAAAAGCTGGCGCGAAAGGCCGCTACGTCTGGTATGGCGTTGTTGAAGAATCTGAAAGAGACCTTGCCGCTTCAGGTCCTGAGTGGGAAGGAGTTGTCAGTGGCGTTGGTGGGGGATTGGGTTAATGCGACTGTGCAGATGACGGGTGGGAACTACGCTGGACCGGCGCCGTATTATAGCACCCCGTTGAGCGCTTTTTTGAACGAGACGGGTGTTAAGGTTAGCCCGGTTTTGACTCTGGATCATGATGCTGTGCTAGAAGCGGCGAAGGCGAGTGATGTAGTTGTTTATGTCGGAGGTGTCGATCAGAGCGTTGAGGCCGAGGAGAAGGACCGTAGGACAATCGCTTGGAATGAGACGCAAGTGGATTTAATTGGGTCGATTGCTCAATTGAACAAGACATTCGTTCTTGTTCAGGCTGGTGGCGGTCAACTCGATGATTCGGCTTGGCTTAGTAATGATGGTGTGTCTGCTATCCTATGGGCGGGGTATCCGGGCCAGGATGGCGGAAACGCTATGACGGATGTGCTGTTCGGACGGGTTGCTCCGGCCGGCCGTCTTCCGGTCACGCAGTATCCAGCTTCGTATATCACGTTCCCGCAGACGGTTATGGGTCTCCGACCGGATCCGATCACGGGCAACCCCGGCCAGACGTATCAGTGGTATACCGGCAAACCAATTCTTCCATTTGGGTACGGATTGCACTACACGGACTTCGAGGTGTCGGCGGAGCC
Organism: Annulohypoxylon stygium; assembly: GCA_003314315.1. NCBI lineage: Eukaryota > Fungi > Ascomycota > Sordariomycetes > Xylariales > Hypoxylaceae > Annulohypoxylon > Annulohypoxylon stygium. Next base: position 607,627 of record QLPL01000038.1, on the reverse strand, counting down.
GCTCGGAACATTCGATATCGCTAGCGTCGTGAAGGGTTGTAGTGACTCAGGATACGAATACCTCGATCAATGTCCCCTAGGCTCCCTCACCGTCAACGTCAAGAATACCGGCAAGACCAAGTCCGACTACGTTGCTCTCACCTTTGTCAGCGGGAGCTACGGACCGGCGCCACACCCAAACAAATCCTTGATCGGATATCAAAGATTGTATGACATCGAGCCGGGCCAAGACAAAACAGCACAGGTCCAGGTCAAATTGGCCCAGCTGGCCAGATTCGATAACGGTGGGAACCGTATACTGTACCCTGGTACTTATAGGGTTGCTATCGACACGGAGCCGGAAAAGGCTTCTTTTGAGTTCACTTTGACTGGAGAGGAGGTGATCTTGGAAACCTGGCCTAAATATGACCGCGCGGCGCCACAGTAGGTAGATAATGTTGCAGTTCGAAGTTAGTAGTGAATGGACAATTTGGAAAACTATTAGGCGAGTAACAACAAAGCGTTGAAAAACCACGGTTTAATCTTATAATTCTTGTAAATGAGTGTTCCGATATAGTGAATGACCTTACCTACTAATCTGTGATCTGACAAGGACTCAAGTGTGAATTCTAAAGACTAGGTACAAAGTAGATAGAATACAATTTTGTTTCCTCCTCTCCCCTTCTCACCTCCAAGATTCCTGGGATAATAATACATTTTCTTACTCTGTACGCTAATGAATACAAATTTCTGTTTCAACTCTGCAGAAGCCAATTATGGCATAGGGATGGTTCCATCACAGATAATCAACTTATGCTCGTAATTGTAATTTCGAGGGGGAAGCTTATGCTGCGACTTGCGGTGCCGTCGTTTCCTATCATGTATTCTGGATTGCCGTCGATCTAATTGGTGTTAGCTCACTTTACTCGGGGCGATATCGTGGGACATTCCGGGTTTTGAAAGCTCCTCATGCTTTACCTTAGAAGGAACGTTTTCAAGAGGAATATCGGAATCCGCAACCCAGCACAACGATTCCGCTTCGAATAGATCAAAGATCTTATCCACGACAAGTTGAATATTCTGGGCTTCATGTCTAGGTAACGAAATCTTGAGTGCTTCAATCAAGATTTTCTGTTGATTGTTGCTCCAAAAATTTCGAAGTAGCGGCAGAGACTCCTCCCAGCCATTGCCGAGATATGGTGACTTGGGGGGGCATGTTTGAGGAAATAAAATTTTCCATATGCAGTTCCACTGTTCCACGTCGTTTTTGCCACGCTGAGGTTGAGCTAATTCTTTCTTTTGGTCCTCAGAAATCCCTTCAAATTCAGGCCCGGCTTTTGACTCACAACCCCCTTCCCGTACATGCTCGTCTCTCTCCTTCGCAGTTCTGAATAGCTCAAAACATCTAGGACAGTATATATCTGGCTTGGTGTGCTTCCTCCAGATATGTTGTTTAACATCCTTTATGCGTTGTAGCTTGTACTTAGAACATTCATGGTATTTCAATGGATTTTTCTTATACCACGGACATACCCAAGATCTTTTGTTGGCAGTGGCCTGATCATTGTTAGGTCGAGCATTCGCTACTGATTGCCGATGATCAACTCTCGAATTCCTCTCGAGTCGCGAACCTTCTAAGAGCTTTGCATATGGCGTTACTTGTCTTTCCACCTTCGCAGTTGTCGGTTGGTATTTTCCGCGATTAATGGAATTGATATGACCTCGGCCAATGTCACAATCGTCTACCTTATTCCGATGACCGGAAGCATATTGTTGAGGTTCTGTCGTAATTCTTGGGTTATCCCGCTTGAACCAATCCTCGAGTTGGATATCTGGAGGGGAACATGAGGCTTCACTCAATATGTCTAGATCAGGGACCACAAAGCGGTCATAATTCGTGAAGGATACATCTACCAGACTGGAATCGTCGTAGAGAGGACAGAATTGATCATCGCAAAATTTACAATTTGTAGATAAATCATGGTCGAAGATTTCAGGAAATGATAATTCGTCGAAGGGACGACCCAATGAGGGTTCGCAAGCTTCTCGGTAGTTTAAACCCTCCAAGTTGAGATCTGGGGCGGGATTATCCGATGTAGCAAATAGGCCGTCATTTTGTTGGTTCTCACGATCTTCAAAATTAGCATTTGAGTACTTAATGGCGGACACATTGATAGCCTACCTAGAATGAGTGGCAAATCTAGATCGATTAATTCACTGACGTTAATATAATCGTAATCCATCATATCGGAATCTCCAGCAACTTCGGGTTCCGGTTCACATTGTGTCCAACCACCGATATCAAACATCTCTCTTGAGGCATCACCAGCTAAAGTCATGCTTTCGATGTGATTTTGATTCAGTATTGATTTATAACCTTCTTCGACAAACGGCTTTGACGGAGCCGACTCAATTCCATCGTTGAGAGAGAATCTTTGGTGATGCTTAGTAATCTTGTGAGGAGTATAGTGTCTTTCTGGACTCCTCCAAGGTCTCGTTTGGTAGCGTTCTTGCATCCTCTCTTGTATAATAGGAACTAAGTAAATTACTATAGGCGCAATACCCCAAATACCACAACATTGCAACCAAATTACCTTTCGAGAAAGAAGTTGGAAATCCTCAAACTCTAGGGAAGGGAATTTTTTTTCTCTGGGAGACTCGAAACATGAGCTCTCAACGAGCTAGGGTCATGAGTTGATGAGAAGTCGACAACTAGGCTGAAAACCTTCTACCGCATTCTACAACATACTAGGTACTCGACTCCCTATTTCGTATCTACTTACACAAATGTGTACGCAAATCATGAATTGATGAGAAGTTTGAGGCTGAGCTGTGACTGTTCCACAATATGTACACAGTTGCGTACACAAATGTGTACCCCCGCAGATCATGGGCTGACTAGAAGTCTACCTAGGTGCGATTCGGCTCCGATGAACGTTTCACAGCATACATATCTACCTACCTAGGTACACAAATGCGTACGTATATTCCGAGTTGATTGGAAATTTACGGTCGGGCTATGAACGTTCCATACCTACCCACCTAACTAGGTACACAATTGTGTACACAAAACCGCAGATTATAAGCCAAGATCACATCGCGGGTCCTTATGCAGGTGCTACGCTATCTTTGAAAACTGCTACGTCACTTATAGTATCATTACCTGCGGCCTACCTACTAGGTGCGTTCTATTCAGGTACATGACAGGCCAATATTTGTTGCACAAATGTTCATCTTGAATGCTTGTTAGATCGAACGATTGGAGAGAGTGTCGTAGCCACGGTAAAAACTCAAAATCGCCGAATAATAGGCATCGTGACAAATGAGGCCTTTACGTCAAACGCAATACCGTCTTTAACTGAGAGAAAGATACACACAATGAAGTCGTCTATGGATTTTTACACTTTGATACGGACAAGATTAGGGCTGATGTAGGTGGGCAAGGAGCATCTCATGTTGAACGTGACGTTTTTTGACACCGAAGAGGAGAGTCCAATGATTCGTGGTAGCCAGCCTATCTACACTTAAATAATATACCTTACCTAGCCCCCAGGTAGGCTTATACCTACATAATATTGTTGCGATATGGCAAGGCTTCCACACAACTGTGCAAGTAGCATGGGTTTTCGCAAAAGCTTTTTTGCACTTTCATGGCTAGGCTCGTTAGACTCCTTCAAAAATCTTTCGGGTGCCTAAGACGCCTTGGCTACGTGTCCAGGTCAAGTCACAGACAATTGGCATACAATCGCGTCTACACAATAGTGTATCTAAAGTACCTATGTAGACGACTATAACATCCAGAGGAGAGTAGCCAGGGGAGACAAAACACAATTTTTTCGATGATGAGAGGCAGTGTACACTAATGTGTCCGTTAATAGAGGAGAATAAAAGTAGGTAGCCTCCGCGTAGCTGTTAAGTAGTTGAAATCGAAATTCGAAGTTTCGGATTCCAAAGTACTCAAATATCATCTCTGTTGTCGTCTCAAAGGTCGTAGCTATTACAGCTTGCAAGTTATCACATCACAAAGCCACCCAACATGGACTTGCCCAGAGAACGATGTGCAAATGTCAGTGCATCCCACAACAACGCCGACAAGTGGTCTCCAGTATTTCTACCTATTGATAGTATCGAATCTCGTGATAGTCTTCTAACCTTAGAACAGGAGACGAAGAATTTACAACCTGAATCCCGGCGCCTAACAGGGACGCCAGGAACGACTACTAGCATGAACCAAACCAGCTACTGTACTATTAAAAAGCCATTGGAAATGGGCTGTATCCTCGGCGATAAGATCAATCCAATGACACTGGAAGCCGAACCTGAGTCTCTACTGAAATGGCTTTACGTCAGTCTTACGTTTGCCATATATCTATTGTCCTATGGAAAGAAAAACCCCCGGCCAATAGGATATTTGATAGCTATCTTTAAATCCGTCCTAAACGCTCATAAGACTGATGATCCGAAAGATCATCCTGACGGTGATGTAGCTGGGGGCAATTGGACTAATACCAACAATTCCTCAAATTTCGGTTTTGGATCTTCGGTTCCTGGAAAACAGCAGGGAAATTCGAAACGGCATCGCGGTAGAAGGAACCGTGATGATCCTCCCGATCAATCTGATAAGCAACACTTGCCCGGTCTAGAATACGTCAAAGGATCTCAGCTCTACTTCGCGTGCCCCTTTTTCAAATCCGACCAAACATTGCATTGGGACTGTCACAAATTTGCCTTCAAACGCGTCGTCGATGTTCGGTTGCATATCAGAAGGAATCATTGCGAACCTATTCATTGCTCTGTATGTGGTGCACGATTTGACGACGCCGGTCAAAGAGATGAGCATACGCGAGCTCGCATGTGCCAATCTTGGATTTTCCCTCAATCATGGGCTACAACTCTTCAACTGAATAGCATGCAAGGCAGATCCAACTCGGAACCAGGGCGATGGTTTGATATATGGGATACTATTTTTCCAGACCGCCGACGACCTGCATCCCCATATATTTCCCTCACACTTTGGGGTTTTCTAGCGGAAATAACTTGTGATGTTTTGGCTAGGTATCGGCACGAACAGAGGTACCTCCAAATTGTAGGATCTAATGGACAATTAGGGGCTGATATCCTGAACGATCTTGTTTTGTACCTTTTCGATAATTCTCATTCACCAACACCAATCATGCTTCCCAGTCAGTCGGAGCTACCACCTCAATCAATTGCACCTCCGAATTCCTCGTCAATTTCCCAAAGAAGCGCATACACCTTCCCGGATCAAGGATCCTATTCCACATTGCCTTCTCCGCCATTTACACAATCAAACATCCCCGAAGCTCTACCGCAGAGTCCTCAGGCACTCGGGGTTTTCTCGGAGCATCAAATGAACGTACCCAACTTTCCCCAAGATCGAGAGCAGAACCCACCACACTTTTCTCTACAGGCGCCATATCCAGCGACATTGCCAAGTATGCTTGTTAGAAGGGTTGATTCAAACCCAGCCCCATCGTCTGATCAGAATTTTGATGAGGACCCAAACATGGAATCGGTTGCAGCGGCTCTTAACATGTTTTCCCCTGGGTACTCAGCATCCTAATGGCCAAATTGCAAAATTGTATGAACGAGAAAAATGGCGGTATTTTATAGTTGGGTAGGAGACTGCTCCTTATAAAAGTCTTTCTTTTGCATAGTAGGTAGGTAGCTAGATAGGTTAACAGCGGGAAATCTATTGGGTCCAATTCATGAAATGATAAATTGTATGATAGCCTGAAAATAATATATTCTTAAATTCCTTGATATAGAACTTAAAAGCTTAACATTTACGTGGATGTCACTTTCAAGCAGCTCTTAAAATTGTAGGTCTGCAGTTAGGTACCTAGTGGGTACCTACCTACCTGGAAATCTGAAGAAATATTACCTAGAGGCACCTATCTTTAGATCGAGTTAGCGACGATTGTAGTGGATGACGCTATGTACATACCTACCTAGGTGGGCTGCAGCCGGGCTAGCGTTTCATTTTTAGTACGTATTTAGCACGGCAATAGGCATCTCATGTGCATATCTAATGTCAAATTAAACGGGAGCACGTAGGGGGTAGAATACACCCGCTATATCAATATACCTACTGTTCATGGATGTAGGCACCCTGGTACACACCTAGGCACCTAGGACACGCTACACCAAGCACTATGCGGGGCGAAAATTTGGCGGATAAGCACAGTCAGTGTTGGCACCGGCGCAGCGGCACAACGGTGCCCACTGAGGGACACGGCTGAGGCCTGCACGCACAAGGCATTCTCGAATTCAGGACGTCAGAATGTAGGACCTGAGTATCATGACCGTTGGTATATATTGAGTTAAATTCTCATGGAAATTTCTTTCCTGCTACAGAAAAGGAACACACCTCACAAATTTAAATGTCTGCAATCGCCACCACAATGAAGTCGAAACTAGAAATCCAACAATTTGATACCACGTCAAGTTTGCATAAGAGGTCGTTGAGTTACTTCGCTTGGGGCATCACTCCCTATATATGCGAATCCGAGGAGGATGATATGTATCTTTTTGATACGCTTCCTCAGCGACCGCCGGTTTTGGACCCCGATCACGAATTTGCGGCAGTTGGCGATATTCTCACAGACTTTGTTCTGATAATGTTTTTGAAATTGCTATTGAGCAACAGTCCCCAAAATAGAAATTGGCTTCCAATGCAAGAATGGCCCTATGATCCGACGACTACCATCGACGAACCCTCTATCCCCGCTAACCGTCATTTCCCATGTCCCTTCTATATTTACAACCCAGAAAAGCATTTAAAGTGCTTTACTAGAGTCGACCTCATAGCAATAAAGGACGTCAAACAGCATCTCTGGAATGCTCACCAAATACAGCCGTACTGTCCAACTTGTGGAGAAACTTTTACCATAACAGCGGATTCTGAAACCCATATTCGAAATCGGTCCTGCAGCCCTCGGGGGATACCCCGGCCTGAGGGTATCAACTTGCAACAGATGCAACAACTAGCACAACGTGCAGAAGACCAAATATCCGAAGACTTGCAGTGGTTGGCCATCTGGAAAATTACTTTTCCAGGTGCGGAAATACCGGAATTCACTCATCCCTCACGCACCATAGAATTCGTGGTCTGTGGGTTTCGAGATTATTGGTCAAGCCGAGGAGAAACTGTGATATACGATTTTCTTGAGGAGAAGGGGCTTCGCAACAATAATTCAGATACCGAAGACGAGCAACGTAACTTACTAGCACTACATACTCTCATTCTCGACCAAGCCATCGATCGCCTTGTCGAAAATTTCAAGAATGAAGACGATAAAACAATCTCTACAAAGACGGAGGAGGTCCTGGCTTCGCTACAAAGTTCCTAACGGGGTAGAATGGAGAGGAAATCTAATTGATATCGAGTGAAGATATGATATAGCAAGGCGTTTCAGTGTGTCCTTTCAACAAGATAGAATTGAATAAGAATGGCTTACGCCTGATTGTTAGGTACCTAGTTGATATACCAGTGTCTAGTATGAATTTCATTAGATAAATACCTACCTACCAAGGTCCTAGGTATCCTCATTCTTTATGTAATTTTCGATATAGAAGTATCGCCTGAGTTGCTGCCGATTAGAGCGATTTGCTGAATGCATATGTACGTAGGTAGGTAAGCTGATAGACTTCTATACTTGGCGAGGGCTCACGATATTACTGTAGGAAGGATCTACGAATCTCATATCCATGTTGAATATTTCTTTTCGTATTGACCTGATGGGTATGATATAGCTCGTGGAACCTACATATTGTACCTAATATTAATTCTGCACCTATACTACCCCTAGGTAGGTCGAACAAGGACCGTGTTCAAAAAATGATTTCATAACTACCGCGTTGTAACTCTTCTTTGGCAGTCATCTTCTTTCCAGGTTTTAGAAAACGCTGTAGACTATGCCTCTTTCGTTCCTTTTCAGATTTATCGTCGTATTGTATAGCTAAGCGTTTTAGTAATCTTACCATGGCAGAATTCTTGTCCGGGAGGCTGGGAAAATCTTGTAGTGCATTGTCAATATATGCAAAGTCAACTAGCGGACTTTTAGATCGTTTCCTAAATAGCTTCTCCGGTTGGCGCTGCAATATATCCTGCACGTACAGCTGCAAGCCACACGCCACCGCAGCAGTGAGAAAGTCGTCTACTTCCGGACCCTTTCCGTACCACACCTTTTCCATCCATGACGAGGAATGCAGCCGGCTGCATAGTCGGTTGAGCTCATCGAGCTCGCTGATTGGGCTGCTTTCATCGTGTCTCTCGCACTCCACCGCGTAGTACATCGTATGTAGCACGAGGTTTTTAAAATCGTAGGTCGACCTTAACGTGGTGTTCCGGTCTAAAGTGACATGGACATGGTAAGTCATTTGCGCCAGAGATGCACGGCAAAGTACCAATAAGGGGTTAAAATCAGCTCCGGCCCTCCTCTCAAGCGAGCGCCAAATATCTTCCGTACATAGGAAATCCCGTACGGTACGATGAAGGAATTCCACACGATCGTAATCGGTTCCTCTAGAAATTCCTAGTAAGTCGCGACACCAACTATTTAGATGGAATTGTGCTGCATTGCGGAGTTTCTCGCGCTGTGGATGATCTATTGCTTGCACTTCTGCCATACGGCAAAACTCGCTTCGCGATATTCCGTATTGTATCCCATATAAAACATCGATCGGAGGCGAACTCCAAGCAGCAGCCGATACCAGCAATGCTCTAGCAGATTTCTCCTGGTAAGTCTTATCTAGTTGATCGAGCATATGATGGAAATATTTCTCGAGATCATCCGGAAGACGTCTCAACCGTCTTTGCAATGTTGAAAAGTCGTCTTGCTCATTCAAACCACGTAGCAACTCTCGAACCACTAAGAAAACCCAAAGAAATACGCCGTTGGCCTTCTCGCTAATCTCAGTAGCCAATTCATCTGCGCGATCTTCTCGCGCCTTGAGTCGTTGGAACCGACGATCCTCCTCGAGAGTCCCATGAATGTATTTCGCCATGTCACCTATGGTTTTCTCTTCTAACACCAATGTGGGGACGTTCGCGAGCGCGAAATTCGTCACGAACACGTTCCATGGCCGGCTCGAAACACAGAATTTGGCTGATTCTGATCCTTGCAGTCGCTCTATGAGGCTAATTAATTCAAAGTGGTCATCTCCCTCGTATTCGTCAAGACCGTCGATGAAAAAGCAAAATCGATGCGAGTTGGCTATCTCGGAAAAAGCAAGCTCTATGGTGGAGACGAGTTCGTCAGATCTCCATGACGGAGGTGGCAGCTGCAGATCACGGGCTTCGTTCCACCTTGCGGGGCAGATTTTCTCGGCGATGTCGGGGCAGGTACTAAGAATCTGGAATAGCAAGCTTTGGAGAAGTCCCTTCCATGACTTTTGCATCCGATTTCCGTGGTTCCAAAAGAAGAACCTGGCTGTCGACAGCTGTTTCCCACCTGCCCACTTGTTGAGCAACACTCTGCTCTGGGGGGTGTGGACAAGATACTTGAACAATGTTGATTTTCCTGAGCCTGCTTTCCCATTCACCCAGAAAAGGCCATCTTGACTGGTAAGCCATTCTGCTAACGGCGACTCCTTCTCATCAAATATCCAAGAGTATGTATCGTGATGTGTTTCTCGGATATTGTCATGTCGATAAGGCATCTCTGTAAATCGTAGACTCTCGAGAATTCTCATAAATTTCGGTGTGAATTTTGAAGCTTCGACTACAAGCGAGGATAAATCTTGCACAGTTACGGAATATTCGATAATCTGTTTTTGCGAAACAGAAAAGAGTGATTGCGACGTGGGCTGTTCTATGGTCTTTAATAAGCTCCTGAGCTTGAGACCTTCTGTTGCTATTTGGTGGGAAAGGTCATCGTGAAGTTTTAAGAATTGCTCGATGTAATCAACACGCATAGCTTGGCATGTCTCCTTCACACTGCGAATAGACTTGAGCAGCTCAGACTGGTCATCACTTTGTATATGTCAGAGGCCATGTAGAGAGTGAATTCGATGAAGTTACCTACCTAATCATGACAATCAGATGAAGCATCAACTCGCTTCTAAGTCCGTCTAAACGTGTCTGTAATGTTTTGATATGGTCTGCTTGGAAATAGCCGCGTAACGCTTTCCGAAATGCCTGCCATGACTGGAAACGAGCAGAGCGATCGATGCTCAGAGAGTCTAAGGAACGTATAAGCTGGTCTGCAAGGCTCTGGGCCTTCTGTGCGAGCTCGACAGTTACATTAGAGATCTGTGAGGTATTTCTGCTAGAATTGTGTATAACGCTGTTTCCGACGTGTTGGCTCAGTTGCTTCACCCTATTTGTAACGTCCTCAATGCGAATGTTCTCTTGTGCTGCGCCGCTATCCGAGTTGTATATCTCATAAGCGGTCCCTAATATTTTAGCTGAGAGTTCTACAAATTGAAGAATTGCCGCTGCGGCACCTAAAGCGCTGAAGGGATCCATTCTCGATTGAGCTGTGTAGGTGAAATGAAGTTCTTAATCCATACAATACATCTCTGAACACACGAAGATGATGTCCTCAATTTGGCGGTGTTCTGAGGCGGGGCAGTGTAAGCTGAACAGCACATGCAGGTTAGGTACCTACTCCTACCTGATTTGCTCCTTCAAGTAACAGCTGGTAACACCCGTCACCTACTGTTCGAAATGTACCTACCTTTTTAACCCAAGTCTTTGGCGGCGATCGGATCTATCTAGTATATAATCGTCCCTATCCTTTGGCTCAGGTGGAGGTTGCGAGTCTCGTGTTATCAAGTGTCCTTCTTCATGCTAATTCTTGGGGCTTCTAGTGCGTTGTACAGAGGCCTACCTGGCTGCTTGGTACGCTGGATTAAGTGGCTATCCGCTATAATACAGTGTTAGGGAGGGCCCTAGGCCGAAGTCTTAGAGGATTTAGCTATTGTATCATAGTGGATATAGGCTAATTGATAGCTGTAATTAATCGGTATTCTGGGTAATAGTAGTGATTTACTTTTAGTGCCCTAGGGCACCTAGCGCTGATTTTAAGGTGACCCGGCAGCCCGGTACCATCCATGCCCAATGGATCCATGGATACCTATCTTAGTGTACTAAATATAGGGCTTAGTCCACTATTTCAGCGGTTCTGCTCTCCCTTAGTATTCGAAGGTAGGTAGGGAATCTGGATCCGCATGAGTGTTGGATAGTAAAAGCACTAATTGCTCTTGGCTTTCCCCTGAAGAATATTTCTCTAGCTTCTGATAGCGTTTATCAAATGCTTTAAAAAATTCATCGAATGTTTGAGGATTCTCATTAAGTTTGGAAGCTTTCCAGGCATACTCTTTGGCCTCGTTTACTCGTCCGACTTTGAGAAGAGCGCGTGCAAAGACATCATTGAATGAGATCTCTTTCTGCCGAGATAAGATCTGCGAGATGTCATCAATTGCCTGGATTTGTGCGGCCGCTCTTGAAAGCACAGTCATAGCCTGCTCGGACTCAGAGAGGCTGTCTAGAATCTCTCCAAGCTGTATTCGGATCGATAAACACTTGAAGTCCTCTGGACCTGAGACTTGCTCCTCCCACTCTAGTGCTTATTTCGCTAATGGTGCCGCTTGAGCAAAATCATTTAGTTCAAACAACGTTCTACTGACATCCACTTGTGCATCTATGGTTTCTCTATGCGGTGGTTCTGAGGACTCCTTACGTCGTTCGAGCACTTGCTGAAAAATGGGTAAAGCTTCTTCGTATCTTTTCAGCTCAAAGAATGCCGTCCCAAGGTGGCTCTTGCATATCAATTCATCCAACAAACCATACTCTTCATGAGATGCTTCATACTTGAGAAGAGCTTGTTGAAAGAAGTCCGCTGCTTTCTCCCACCGCTCGTGTATTCTAGCGATGAGGCCCAGCTCATACTCAATTTGTATCACAGTTAGGTCTCCATCTTGTAGCCGGCTCTCGAAAAATGAACGGACGCTTTTCAATTTGCTCTCTGCTTCATCGTACGCTTTGAGTCTGTGAAGGCATCGCGCTAGTTGAAATTCTATTGTCATTTCACCCAGCTTGTTTGAACTGTCTTCCTTGACCTTTTCTAAGCCTGCAAGCAAGAATTCCTGAGACGACTTCAAATCTCCCAGTTCCAATAAGCAGCATCCAAGGTAGTAATCACTGCTCAACGTCATCTTTGAGAGGTTTCCTGGTGTGTCGCAGAGTGACTGAAAGTGTCTTTTGGCGCCGGCATAGTCTTGGGTTGTGAAAAGCACCTGGCCTAGAAAGTATTGGCAGTCCGATGCATGACGCCATTTTTTGTGGCTTAACTCGTACGCATACTGAAGATGACTCCTCGCTTCAGGCCAATTCTTCAATTCTATATGACTTCTTCCGCTCCAGTATTGACACCAGAAGGTCCATGCAGCATCCCTCGGGTTTGTCTCGGTCACCATTTGAAAGTGAGTTGTTGCTTCATCATACCTCTTCAGCTGATAGAGGCACCGTGCCAGAAAATAGCGAGCTCACATCTTCTGAGGGAACTCCAATGGGCTTTGAAGAGCAATCTCGAAGTACATCTTGGCTGATTCAATATCTTTTTCTTGGTAGAAGCAATCCCCTCGATAAAAATAACTTGCGGGAACTGCGTGTTTGACCAGCTTTCCAGCGTGGTCATCGTCGGTGATTTTTTGGTACGCAACGTTCGCAGTGGTCAACTTATTTTGACGATATAAGCATGACCCAAAGTAATATTGGCTGTCTGTAGCCTCAGCGAGATGTCCGGCCTCGTATTGCTGTTTCGCCAGTTCCCGAAAGAGAACCTGGGCGCTGCTGTACCGCTTCTTTTCGTAGTGGATACGGGCGAGGAAATGACGACACTCGAACACCCTAGATTCCCAAATCTTTCTTACCAGCCCTTCGAACAGACTCTTTGCGGCCTGGACCCGATCCTCTGCCTCCTTGAATTGTCCTCGGTTGAACGCCTGACGCCCCAACCAGAAACTTCCAATGGCTTTGACTAACTCATCACCAGGTACCCGAAGTCGCTGTTCTGCGGCAATGATTATCAACGATTCGGCCTCGCTCGAGCGTTGAAGCTCTTCGAGGCAGTCGGCTAGGTAGGCTCGAGCTACGCAACAATCTATGGAGCCGTGGCCAAGTCGAGCTTCCAGAGCTGGGATAGCAAGCCTTAAATTTTCATATGCCTCTTCGTATCGCTTGCTATGATACAGCACGCGGGCCAGCACAAAACGGTTCCATGCGTACAATTCGCCCCCTTCATCAATAATGGGTGGTTCGTCACTTATCGCTCGTTGCATCAGCTCTCTACACTCTTCCATATCCCCTCCTGTTTCCATTAAACATTGTGTCATAATCAATTGAGCTTGCCTTCTGAATATGCCCTGATAAGATGATTCATCACCCCATGCATCCAAAGATTTTCGGATGTATCCTTCGGCCTCCTGGTACTGCTTCTGTGCGAAAGATACTCTGCATAACCAATACGGGACTAGAATGGAGCGGATATCTTGTATAACAACGTGTTGGGACTGATTACCCAAAAGTTCCTCCAACAATGGACTAGCATCACCATACCTCCTCATTCTCATGTGCGAACAAGCTAGGTGATATCGACACTCAAGAGATAAATGGTGATTCACATCGAATCGTCTAGCTAGCATCGGTAGAGCGGATTGGAAGAGTCGAACGGCTTCGGGCAAATTATTTCGATGGATCGCAGCCCGTCCCAAGCAGTAGTTGCTACGACCCAAGACAAAATGTGACCTTGCCTCATCTTTCGTCAGGTCAGGTTGGGACCATAGAATGACAACGGGTCTGAGGTTGTGTTCGACTTCGTCAAAGAGCCCAAGTTCGCATGAAGTCCAACCTAGCCACGCCTGTATCTGGTAACGGGGATCCGCCCGCAGATGTTTCCGCTCAAGTTCGTTCGCTATTTGCAAATGTTTCCGGGCATCTTCGAATTCTCGCAATTCGTGTAATGTTATCCCAAGCCAATACCGAGCCATATTGTGGTGGTAATTGACGCCATCAGGAACAACATCAACAACCTTTTGGAAGCAATTTCGTGCTTCGTGATATTGTTCTCGCTCGTGATAAAAAGTTCCGAGAAGACGCAGGCAGGCAGCAAGATCTTGCCCCGTATGTTTGCAATAATCTATTGGAGTTTCAATGGAAACAATACGCTCAAGAGCTTCCTTGGCATCTGAAGTCTTGTTCTGAAAACCAAGGTTCATCGCGAGCTCAAAATAGGCAGGGGCCAAGTCGACAATATGGTCTTCCTCGATGATCTGACGTAATATGAATTCGGCACCATGGAACTGCCCTTGACGGCTCATTGCCTGTGCCTGATACCTTCGACAATCTGTGTATTCTTCTATCAGGTCCTTGTTGGCACCAAGGCCAGGCAAAGCGCGGTTGAGCAACAATCCAGCTTCCTCATTAAACCGTCGATCGTTATGCGTCAGAGCAATGCGGCCTAGCCAGTAATACACTAGACCTGGCTCGCCCAGTTCGTTCGAAATAAAATCAGGGTCTGATTTCATACGGGAGAGAACTCGTTGCAAGTGTGGCTCGGCATCATCGTAACGGCCTAGTTGAGCCAGACAGAGGGCTAACATGCAGCGAGTCTTGACAGCCTCCGCTTTCTCGAGACCGCTCAACCTCTCCTCTGCTTCTAACACACAGTGGAAAATCTTACGAGCTTCGCGGAAATCCCTTCGCTTATACAGGAAGTTGGCCATATGATGTAAGCTTGCCAGTGTCTCTAGATGTTCAGGCCCAAATTTCTCGATGCAGACTGTCAATGCTGTCTCGATTTGTTCCTTCGCACCATCGAATAGTTCCATCCGTTCAAATGTCAAACCAAGCCATAGCCTTCCTTTCGTAATCTGTCTAACATCATTTCCATCCTGACTGATAACGAAGTCTTGCAGGTACATGGATGCATCTTCATATTTCCCTTGGTTGAAGAGGCTACGCGCTAACCAGTATTTGCTGTCAGTGAGAGTCGATTTCGTTGTTCCGCTCTGCCCTATATGTGCATTAACCACGTATTCAAAGTGCTGAGCCGCTTCAGAGAATTCGGATTGTGCGAAATGGGCGCGGGCTAGATCATATTTAGCTATCAAGCGCGCCTCATCGGGCAATTCCGAGGCACTCAACACTTCGAGTAGCTGAACTTTAGCCTCAGTGTAGTTCTTGGATTTGTGATATACCCGCGCGCTCTCTATCTTGATGTATAATCGATTTGTTGCCCTTGATTGAGAGGACGAGTGGACAGGAAGAGAACATGGATGAATCACATCGTCAAGAACGAAGTAATTCGAGATTGATCCATGGTTGAAAGCTACCAGATTGCCATAATTAGTTGTAGGACCAGTTAACACCAACTTACCCGAGTCTCTCGAGCTCATGTCTGGTCGTACTTCGTGAATGGGTGTCGAGCTATGAGCCGCCATCGTCACGAACCCGCGGTAATGGGCGGTCTAATGGATTGAACACTGTTATCCATTCCAAGCCACATCGCGTGTTCGAGATAAGGGTGAGCATCACCGCGGAGGTAGGGCTACAGCCTGCTCCATGCATCATGCACCCTCCTTCAAGGAACAGCATCCTACAACTACGATCAAGTCGCTGAGAATGGCCGGGATTCGAAGTGGTCGTGGATAGGGTGGGTGAGCAAGCATTGCGATTCGATGCCAATAAATTACGCTGAGACGCAATGCAAGCCAAAACAGCGCCACGATCTATCTGCCTAGGTACAGAATGAGGGCGCCCTCCCTCTATCTTTACTTATTACCCCGCTCCTGATCATGGATGAAGGGTAGCAGCAGAAGGAGTGATTTTCCGTTTGTAGGGGGCTGGGGCTGGAAGTCTATCACTTGTGACCTAGTCGACTTTATAGGGCAACAGCAACAAGGCGAAAAAAGACCACGAGAACGCGTAAATATCTAATTAGAAGGACATTATTCGTTATTCCACGGTAGACGACTAAACTAACTTGTAGCCCTCGTTCCAAAGTGGTTAGTCATGGGCGCAGAATTGTGATACATCACATTTCCCGAGTTTTTAAGGCTGCCGATTGAAAAGCTGCCACCCGCGAGTGGGTTGTTCAGACCGTCCTGTGAACCCATCGCATTTGCCTGACCGACGGTCGCCCCTAACTCCGGCACTATCTGCTTAGACATATTTAGTAGCACTTCACGAGCGTAGGCTGCTGCCGTCGCTGCTGCGAAGTTCTGCCAGATTGAGTTCTTGTGAGAATCTGCGTAATCACAAATTCCACGGATGACAAGGCATGGGAATACATCCATAAGTCCTGCTGCTTCCATTTCAATACATAGAGCGTTATTGTGTTTGGCGCTTAGTAGATCTCGGTCGGTTGAAGACTTCATGACCGAGTCGCCTGAAAGAATGGTGCTACAATGTACGACGATGTGGTCAAGCTCTCTAGTGTGGCGCAACACTTCGAATTGCCTGTCGTGATTGGCGCAGTCTGTGCCATCTTCATGGACAAATGACGATTGGAAGAGACGGTCGGGAGCGGACGGTTTCATGAATTCTTTTTTTAGTCGTGGGTACATCGCGAATCGGTCAATGTGAGCCTTGAGGATATCGTCCTCTCCGTCGCGAATATAATCGTACTTCTCTTCAACCTTATTGACGACCTGGCGAAGTAACTTTGGTGGCTGGCTTAGATTTCTTGTGACCTCGAAACCGGCTTCAGTTCTCTTCCCGAGATCGTATTGAACTACTGCCGGCCCTGTTTCTGGGGCACCGACGACCACATCACCAAGACGAACGTCGTCGTCGGGGTAATGGGGCATCCCACCTCCAATACCAACTAGCATTCCAGCGCACAGGCTTGGAAAAGTCAGTCGAATAGTCGAGGCAAATTGAGCAGTAGCCACTTTTCCTTGATCACCACGAGCCGGTCCGACGACGACGACATTGTGGTGGCCAATACGACCTAGAGAGTAGTCGTTCGTATCGCCATGGGCCACGGGGACCGAATCGAATCTCTCATCAAGCATAACAGTGATAGCCCGCATCTCCAACGGCTTGATGTAGATAATACAAACAGTATAAGTTTCTGCTTGAGGGCAACCCATAGTGAATGAATGATGCGCTCTCAGAGCTGTCGTACTTATATTGATGATAAAGAGGTGTCTTGCTAGTAAATGAGCAATCCTGACCTTGGATACTAGGCATGTAGGTGAGCCAGGCAGGTACTTTTGGGAGATATGTAGAAGAGAGGCAGCCAGCCTGGGGGCTGAATGAGTGAAAGGCTACGTGATGACCTATAGCGGACACATGCTATTTTTCCATTTTCCCTAGGTCTTCAGACCTCTCTTTCTCTCAAGATTCTCATTTCCCTTATTTTCAAACAGCTGCAAGAACAAGAGTGACCCAACAGACAGTGCGGTTAAAAACCCGAGCAGCGAAAATCCTCTCGTCCAGCGAGGATCAAGACCGACTCAGATGCACTCAACTTTTCACAGAGGTAAGTACGAAAGTTCTCTACCTCAAATTTCATCAAGATTCGATTCAAACTTTAATGTGAACTCAAGCGAGACCAAACCTTTTATTTAAATCTTTACGCGATCGGGTAGACTTAGTAATTTGACAAGAGAATCTTTAGAAGCGGACCGGATGAAGGAACAGAAAGAGGATACCTGTGGAGGACCACTTCAGGGGTTTTAGGCGTAGCGCGCGGGGTAGCAGCAGGGTATCTCGGGCGCTAGGATTTAATACCTACCCATCGGGGTTCTAGCCCATTTCTTGGTATAGATTTAGGCGGTAATATCCATAAATAGTGATCAGTAATAGGTACCTAGTACGTAGCTCCAGGCTTAAGACTGTTAAAATACCAGCTCTACTGGCCCAACTACTACAACTGTACTGGATGGGGATCGCACCCGGCAAGAGGCTGTAATTCTGTAAGCAAACGACATTACAGTGGAGGTTGAAAAGAAAAACATTGTTTAGACAATAACAAGGGATTTGATACAGTTATCTACGTATTTACAAAGCGAAACCAGCTTACAAAGGCCTGCACTAGTATGAGTAGTTTGAAATTGAAGAATATATAGAGCCGGTCGTGCTCTACGAGCGATTGATAAACCTCTAAGGCCTTTTTTCTTTTCAGAATTGATGGTATAGTCTTACCTTGGTACCTACTGGTCCTAGGTATCTAATGTGCAGTATGGAAATTTAAGTATCTATGTAGGTAGATAGGAGGTAGGTAATTGATGTTGATTCGCTTCTGAACCAGATTTAAAGTCTATCTTGGGTACTCGTTGACTTGCTTGATCGGAACAGACATCTGAATATGATAACCGCGCATAATTCTACTCGTAGGCGTCGCTAACGCGCGATTGCCCCGAGAAGCTCAATCTTAAGTCAGAGCCCATATTGATTGTGAACATGCTTAATGATGCAAAACTCCGTAAGCTAACTACCAGTAGCAGAGTCGAATGGACTAATGATTATAAACAGATATAACAAGCGTAGCGTTTCATAACATCGACGATGGTACAAAGTCTATATAAAGGAGCCTTCTTTCGTAGAGTGAGCTCAGGTTTTTTATGAAGAAAATCATACAATCGCACTCCTCTTCAACCTCATTCAACTAAGTCAATAACTTCTATCTTAACTAATTACCCAATTTCATCTCACTCAGAAATAATTTCAAAATGGAGAGAAACGGTTGGTCTCAACACCCACAAAATAACCGAGGAAACGGTAGGCGGCGGAATCAAGGCAATTGGCAGCCATATCCCAACCAACGACAGCGTACAAACCAAGGGTCATCTACAACTAGCGATCGTTCCCAGAACCGACCCCAGCCCCAACCCCAGTTCCAGCCCCAACCCCGGTTCCAGCCTCCGCAGGGGCACGAAACTTCTTCATATAGAGATGAAGAAGATATTGAACATCATTTCAACTTTCACTTTCATCACCACTTCGATTCCCCCACATATAACGGCCCGATGCAAACCAACGACAGCGAACAGATTCGACGCCTGCAGGGGCATATCGACAGACTGACGCAACAGCTTCGAATCTATTTGATACAACTGTGGAATCACAGCACTGAACTTTCCAAAGTCCTCGAGACCTCTATTCAAGTCTATCGCGATACGTATCCAAACATCGAACTCACCCAGGTTTTCTACCCAGAAGGTGTAACTCAAAATGCGAATGGAAATGCGAATGGAAATATGAATGCAACTGTGGAAGATGCTAGTGAAACTGAGTAGGGTGGTTAGTAGAATGGGAATCCAAGTGCAAAGCAAAATCGGTAAGGTCGCCAAAATTTGGGTCGAGGAGCCGAAACATGTAGCCCCCGCCGGGTTTCGGGGCCGCATCTAAGCCCTAGCTAAGAGCCTGCTCTGGAATGTAGCGCCAAGGACCCATTCTCCTCGGGCTAGCTCTGGCTCGAGTAGTCACCACCGTAGCCTGCGGGCTGAGATGGGGATCGGGACGGGGGCAAAAGGTAACAATTATTTCTATGCGTTGCAAATCCGGTAAGACGAGGCGTTAGGGTTGGGAACAAGTTGTTCCAGGCTTTGTTTTTGAATATGTTGTACTTTATGATGCAAAGTGTACAGGTAGGTACCGAAGGAATTTGTATAGGCCATCCAAAGAATTTCGATTATATGTTCTCATTATGTTTTTTAATAGAATGATGCGTGCATACCTAGACTCCTAAATTTGTCAATTGAAATGTTGAATTTTGATTCTTGTTTTGATATTTGCGAGTACACTATGGTGGGCGGGGAGGGGGAAATGATTGGCTTCCCTATCAGCCAATAAACGACATGACGTTGGAACGCCTCCTTACGAAACAATTCGATGACTCTCGCGTAGCAGGCTTCACCTTCACCATTTTTACCTAGGTACTTTGAGAAGCGTACGGTCCCGTCACCATGGATCCAGCATCGGCCTTCGGGCTTGCCTCCAGTATCGTCCAAGTGATCACCTTTACCAGCGATATAATTTCGAAAACTCGCCAGCTACATCATTCAGCACAGCACAGCCTCATTCAAAACAGTGAGCTAGCGTCAATCGCTCAGACTCTAAAGTTACATAACCACGGCATCCGCACCTCGTTACGTACAAAGAAGAACCCGAGTAGGGCGGAGAAGGATCTATTCGAACTCTCCGAGAGAGTGCATGATCTCTGTAACCAGCTTATCACTACAGTCGAAGGTCTCAAGACACATGACTCAGCCACAAGATGGGATAGCTTCCTACAGGCGCTACGGAGTGTTTGGAAGGAGAAGGATATAGTTGATTTGACGCAGCGGCTCGACAGGTACAGGGCTCAGATCGATTCGTCTCTGTTAGCCTTTATGCAGGAGCAACTCGAAGCTCTCACGCGCGATACACGGAACCGTGACGAACGAATCGAACAGAACTTGACAAGAATCCTTGCTTCGTTAGATAAACAGAAAAATTGGCAGGCCGAGGCATTTTCCGCCGCACGGGAGAGTATGGGCGCCACCAAGGCCAATGCCGTTACCTCGCTAGGTCTTGTCTCTGCTTCTCTTACTACTGGCGCCGAGGAGGATAGGGAACGTCTAATGAAACTTCGTATACTGGAGTCTCTGAATTTTGTCAATATGCAAGACCGCTATGAGCACATCCCAGAAGCGTATCAGAAGACATTTGAGTGGGTTTTTAAAGATTCATCTGGCCATACAACCGAAAATTCAGGCCAGCGTTGGGATAGTTTCAATGACTGGCTTGCGGCTGATAATCCGCTTTACTAGATTACTGGTAAACCCGGAGCTGGCAAGTCAACTCTGATGAAGTTCCTTTCTAATAACAGCCGTCTCCGATCCCGACTGAAGGTCTGGCGAGGAGACATACCCCTATATACCGGGCGTTTCTTTTTCTGGAACTCTGGAACGACCATGCAGATGTCTAAGTTCGGTCTACTTCGATCCTTGCTATACCAAACGGTCTCAAAGTTCCCGAACGAGATACCTAATCTTTTCGCTACAAGGTGGCAGTACCAAGAGCTATTCGGTCATGATGACCGACCCTGGTCATGGTCTGAGCTTTCTCAAGCCTTCTCTAAGCTCGTCTCGGACCAAAAAAAGTCATTTTTCTTCTTGATAGACGGCTTAGATGAGTTCGGTGGTGACTGCGACGAACTGGTCAGCTACCTGCTTCAGGCTTTAAGGCTAGGATCGAACCTGAAGCTCTGTGTCGCCAGCCGCCCGTGGCTCGTCTTCGAGGATGCGTTTAAATTGCAGCCGTCGCTTCGGGTTGAACATCTGACTATAGCGGACGTCCGACTTTTCACGTCAGAGAGGCTTACGGCAAATACAATGTTTGCACGATTGCAAAGCCTCGATCCGAAAAGCGCTAATGTGCTCATTGAAGACGTTACCCAGAAGGCATCGGGCGTTTTCCTCTGGGTTGCCCTAGTTGTTAAATCCCTCCTAGAAGGGCTCCGAGACGGGGACTCCTTTGGCGATCTCCAGACACGGTTGCTACAGCTACCGCCAGATCTAGAAGCCCTCTTCAAAAAGATTGTTGCAGATCTCGAGCCCGACTATTTTGAGCAGGCATCACATATCTTCCAGGCAGCCCGAGCCGCCCAGCTGCCCTGGAAAGTCATGCAGAATACACCAATGCTGGGTTTTAACTTATTCAAACGGGACATACCACACTTGACGCTATTATCAATTTCATTCATTGACGAGGATGTCCAGCAAGCCCTGAACACCAAGTACACTTACGCCTCGAATACTGATGAACAGATCTTCCGGGCTGAGAGGATGCGACGACGTCTGCACAGTCGCTGCAAAGGACTTCTTGATGTACCTAGCTTTGATAAGCATGGCCCGGAAGCCCGGGTGGAATACCTGCACCGTACCGTGAAGGACTTCCTCGAGGAGAATGGGACAAGGGGATTCCTAACTTTAAACGTTTTTGACGCTCATCTGGCTTTGTGCGCAGCATTCCTCCGACATGCTAAGTTGCTCGACCCCACCACACTCGCCAAAGAGACCGTGGAGAGCGTACTCGTAGCCCACTTGCTAAAGGAATTCCTGATTCAGTGTCATTGGCTCGAGAAACAAGGTCGTGGAGATTACGTTCCGTTTCTTGAAGAGATGGATAGGGTTGCAGAGGCAATATATAAACTAGCCTACTCTTCTCAACCTCACTGGACGAAAAGCATTTACCTTATTACCGTCATAACGGACGAGACTCTGATCAGTAGCCTATTCGACTACGCTGTTGTTCTCTCTTTGACACACTATGTCAAAAAACGTCTGGCTGACGGCTTTTCATTTAACAAAAGCCCAAATCGTCAATCTCTGTCCAAGCACGTGTTGAAGAATGGTACACAGAGCATGGCTGATGTTTTGGGTCTAGGCAATATTGAGATGAGGCAGGCAGACGCTGATGTGATGATCAGGAGAAAGAATCGCTCGTCCAAAGTTCGACGGGTCCTTCATACTATGAAACGCAAGATATTTTTTTGGTGGAGCAAAGGAGCATAATATTGCGGATAATGGAGCATTCGCATTTCTAGTCATTACAACAAAATATTCCCGCGAAGTCCGAAACGACTATTTTGTAGATACCCAAATTTTACATATACCAGGTGGTTGCCTTATTTTAATTCTGAACAGTAGCTGCCATTAGAGAAATAAGAATAGAAAGCCGTTGTTACACGACTTAAAGAATCCTCTTCCGCGGATAAGCACGTGACCCGAGATGCGTTTTCATCACCTGACTTTTATTTTCAATACACAAATAACGCCGGGAGGAAGGTTGCTAATCCACGTGATCACCCCCGAACCTCACCCTTACTGACTATCTACCTACCTACCTAGGACCTATTCAGTATTACAAACATAAGCCAACTTGCCACGAATCGGCAAATTCTTCGCACCGGGATCAGAACCCATAGCTTCTGGGACCCAGACAAGATCCGTGTTCTTCTGGAAGATGAGACAATGGGTCGAGCCGCCGTGATGGAACATTCCGATTTCCTTTCCCTTCTCAACCGTCTGGTCTTGCTGGAAATCCTTGATCTCTATCGTCGATACATCTGCCATGCCGACATAGATGCATGCCACTAGGCCGACAGGAGGACCGGCGTCGATGATGATTAGCGCTCTTGTTGCGACGTGCGTGATGTAGCCTTGCGCGTGGTCAGGAGCTGCGGGGTCCGGAGTGTGGTCAGGTCCGTTGAACCCAAAGATCGTGGGCTCGGAGAAGTATGTGCCGTCGATAATGCCATTGTATATAACCTTTCCTTGAACAGGAGAGTTCCAGCGGTGGTATGTGGAAGGGCTTAAGAAAGCCTGGTAAACTGTACCACCGACGAACTCGCTTGCTTTGGGATGGTGGTTCAACATTTCAGCTACCGAGTACGGCTGGCCTTTTAACCAGAAAGTGTCGTATTCTTTTACGTTCTTCTGCAGGGCGAAAGCCTTGGATTCGCGTGAACTCACGATCCACTTCGGGTCATTCTTGAATGCGACGGGTCGGTAATAGTTCATGTCGCTGAACTCCCTAACGAAGAAAGAATCCCATGGTGCGAATCCCCAGTGCTCAGGATCACCCTCAGGATCGCATTTGAAAAGTTCCTGAAAACTCCCTGGTGGTACACCAGGAACGTTCGTATCGTTCTCGATTACCTCCAAGGCTTCCAGACACAGCCACCCATTTTTCTTAGTGGTGATCACATGTTGAGACTTGTCCGTCATCAGCACCTTATCTCTCCACTCGTTTAGGATGGCCTTGAATTTCTCATTGACCTCAAGATTTGAGAAAAAATGCATAGCCGCATTGACTAGCCATGGGCCAATCCAATATCGCGTTGAAAGGAAACCCGATCAAACCGGCGGTATAATCGACCTTGCTCCACTTAGGCGCATATTCCGTGATGATAGAGGCAAAACAATCAAGCATATGCGTATAGTCTCGGATTTGCCTGTGTTTCAGCGGATCCTTGTTATATGGAGGCTTGGTGGGTACTTCGTCGAACATGGCGGAAGCCAGCATGCGCAACTCAGCGGTACTTTCGATTAAGTCATAAAGGTCTTTGATTGTCTTGGGCCAATCTACGGGTGCGTGGCGGCTGTCTAACTTGGCGACGAATTCTCGAGTCCATTCAACCGAGTCCTTAGAGTCATTTGGCGACCAGCCGCCCATCCGTAGGACATGGTTGCTCTTGTTTTGGGGATAGATGAACGGCGACATAGTGATGTTGTGGCGAGTTTGGTGACGAAGTATGCGGTTCTGTTGGAAATATCTTGGTGAAGACTCATTCAAGAAGTCAGTGATGTTCGATAAGATGAAGAGTCTGCCATCAGTTTGGTAGCGTATTTAAGCATTAGCGACAACATACTAGTCGATATAGCTCAAGGTATGAGCGTCATTGTGTCAAAGATTCTACTCAACTTTCCGGAGTTGAAAAATCCCCGTTCAACAAATTTAGCCCGAGCTCCGGAAACTATTGAGTCTAAAAACGCCAGTATAGCTGTTTTGCGGAATCTGTGTCTCGGGGTCCAGCCCGCTGGGCCGTAGAGCGAAGCACGTTCCCATTCCGAGATACGCCTGAGACGGAACGCCACAGTCTACCTGGTAACGGCATGTTTCTGCTGCACTTTTCGGGGAGACAATGACATTCATTTCGTAATATGTATCGACTCGTCGTCATAGTATTGCTCCTCAAAGCAAGCCGACCTTCTAGACATACATTTTCACCGCTGCTGTGGCGGGCTGAGGACAGTTGAAAGGAGCTGAAATGATATACAACGTAACAATACCCCCGTGGATAAATTATCCATCGGCGCGTTGAGCGTTTAGGTTTTCTTGGAAGAAGAAACAAGAAACCCCACCAAATTTGCCTAGAATACACTATGGCATGCATAGATGCGATCCGGAGTTTGGGTATGTGGATCATTCCTCGAGCTAAATTTAGTTGATGAATCCATTTTTCTAACTAAGGGTCTAGTACTCCTACTATTGATCTTTCGCATTGGCCTTGCTTTGAAGATCGAGATCAGGGCAGATAGTAATCGTGATGGAGTTGTCGATGACAAGGATATTCACGATAAACTAGAATGGTCAGACAGCGCGGGAGCCATCTTTTTAGCAAATATCGGTGATACAGACCGACGTTGCTCGGAATCCGCACTGTCGGGAGAAGCTCTTTCGGATGAAGCGCTTGCAGCTTGCAATGATGCTTCTGATGACATCCAAAGATCACCGAAGTATATGGCGTCGCTCAAGACCGTCCCTATACCAAGTGTCATTGACGATGCTTGGGGCAATATTCGAATCGCGCACGAGATTTCCCGGCAGAACGTCCGCATCTTTCGACGTGAAAAAGATGGTTGGGTCTTCACAACAAATGACTACAAATTCCCTGCTAGCCAATTGAAAGATGGCCTCGAGTTAGGCATAGACGCACGAGACACCAGAAGACCCAATTCCTGGGATGGACGCGTCGAGGTAGAGTTCACCGTTCAAAACGGGCTAGAATTCTCTCGCGATGTTGTCCGTCTTCGCGTTGCGCCCATTCTCACTTTCCATCACCTCATGCCGGTTTTAGAAGTGCTCACTACCAACGGCAACAAATCGGTGACACCCGAACAGGCACAATTCGTCTCGGAGTTGCAAGAGATCCTAGATGAGCCTAGTATCAAAAAGCCATTGTGGCTATTCAATCACTCCGACGATACTTGGGTTCAAGATATCGTGGAGCCTGGATACACCAGTTTTCCGGGTCCATCCGGGCCGATAATCTTAGAAGTCATGATCCGCTCATCACAAGGATCCCGTGTCGCCGGAAGACAGGTTTTTGAATACCTAAGAAAGGATGGTCGCGGTGCGGTCTACAGCACAGGAGGTACCCGGGACGAAGTAGATTCCATGGGAAACCTCGAAACAATTCCGCCGTATGAACACAACGGGAACTCATATCCAGTTGGGCGAATTATTGAAGGATCCCATTTAGGATCATACCCAGGTTATCCGCATGTGTATGACTACATGCGAGCCCAAGAGTTCCAAGACCCCCTCATACTGGATACAGATTGGTTGGCCGTCGGACACGTAGATGAAATGGTCCAATTCATTCCCGTCCCCGGAACGCAGCATGGTTGGGCTCTCTTCATTGCCGATCCAGTAGGAGGGATCGCGATCCTTCAAAAAGCTAAGGACGACGGCTATGGAGATTATAATGCGTTCTCTCGATCAAATAGCCCGAATCCAGGCTTCACAGGAGATGTCCCAAGCAAAACCATTGACGAAATATTGACTAGTAAACTCATTCGGGAAAGCCAAGAATTCGTCGGACGCCTTGACGGAGTCAAAGCAGTTCTTCAACAAGAAACCGGAATTGATGATAAAGACATTTATAAAGTACCCGTAGTATTCACTACCGGTGTCTGCTGGGGGCCAGATGAGGGTGTATCACCAGAACGGAACTGTAGCACCAAGCATGCTGCCGGGGTGTATCCAGATGCCGTAAATGGTGTTGTCCTTGGCGATTCGAAGTATCTATCCTTAAAGCCTTGGGGTCTAATTATCGATGATAAAGATATACTTATGGAAGTAGTGAGAAAGGTGTATGGCGAGGTAGGGTATGAGGTAATCTTTATCGATGACTGGTTCTCGCACCATGAGGGTGGCGGCGACGTTCATTGCGGAACAAACACCATGCGTAAACCGCAGCAACCATGGTGGGATGTTAGACCACTTTCGAATAAGCCAAAGGATGAAAGCGAAGTGGAACTATAGGGTCTGCTTTTGGGGGGGATGAGAGAGGGACAGTTGCGAGTACACGCTAGGTAAGAGCTCATTATTAAGGACATTCGCTTGAAATAGGACGAACAATGAAAGGAGTTAAATTTTGTTACATTCTTTATGTCCGAGTACCCATGAAAAAAGAAAAATATGCGAAATTGGCGTCGCCGAAATCTTGTCGTCCGATGCAAGATACTCTGCCATTACTCACTATATATCCATTTTTGCATTATTAAGATGTATCCATGGATGCTAGTGGAGGTTTGCCTAATACACTGTCATCTCATAGCTGGACATCAGCCTCCCGTATGATGGATGCTTCTAAGGTATCCGAATGCTTGCTTAAGGTGGACGGCTCACTCCATGCTTCGCCTTGTTGGAAGTCCACGCTCAGCCGCCCACTAGGTGGATGAGGTAGCTCTGAAACATCCTCGTTGATGGCCTTAGGGTCCTCCCACGTCATCAATGTAGTGAGGAGATCATCGGTAAGTAACCGCAATCTGGAGCGAAGGCCCTTTGGCTTAGATGTGTCGTATGAAGCCGCTCTGCGCTCGCGCTCTTGCACAGCTACATCTTTTGCAGCACTGGCAAACAGGGCGCGGAATGATCCTAAACAGCCGACAGTGAATGCTACGAGCCAAGGGAAATCAGTCACCTATCTCAGGCGAGGGATAAATGTGAATGAAGCTTACCCACAATGAACTCAACATTGAACCAAAACCAACTCCAAAGCATGTTGATTTGCATGACATCACCACCATGAATAGAGTGATATCCGCTGTCGAAAGTGGTTCCACGTATGATAGTTACGATGATTGTGAACGCCACAAGTCCAAAGATACCGGTCAGGGTTAGTTTCTTTCGAAGATTTAACTTGCATCCCCATAGAATCCAGCAAGGGAACCCGATGACTAGATACCCGTCTATTGTCAGTGTCTGTTTTAGTCCATTGATGTAAGCGCGTCAAAACTCACTCAACATATCGCCGAACGCGTCTAGGACGGATAAAACCCTCGTAGAGTTATATGTTCTTTTGATGGATTCTGGAGTACCGCAGTTCGCAAGCCCGAACTCGGCAGGTCTCATTGCACACGAATAATCCGTAAGGCCAAAAACGGCCGCACCAGCGGCCAAATTGAAGATGAAGACAACCCACCAAAAGATGCGATACGTGTTGACATGGTTTCCGAGGCGACGAAAAAATAAGAGGAAATTAAATTTTATGAGCCAGATACCCAAGAAATCTAGCAACAAAACAGAACCGAAAGCCCGCAAGCCCCTTGTCATCTCATCTATGAAGTCCGGCGGTGGTATGGCGCCTTTGCTGAGGGCGTTCATGATGTAGGCACACTTCAAGAACAGTTGGCTTACGATGCTTGCTGCAAGAAGAAAGCACAGGGCGATGAACATCAGGTAGTCCTCAACAAATATGCGCTTGAAGCACATGACACGAATGGCAATCCTGCCACTAAACACGACCACACAGAGCGCAAAGCCGCCCCACATGATGCCCTATATCCAAAGATGCGTAAGCAGTGTTACAAAGTATAGAACAGATGCCCGGTAGCATCATGACTGACATAAAATGTGTCTAGAGAGACTATGTTAGGCGTGGTCGGGCCTAGTAGAGGCCGAGGTGCCGTAGTAGATTGATTCATATTGACAGGTATCATAGGAGGTAGCCTTATTCTGTTGGCAGCAAATCTGTGGGCAATTTTAACTCTGGTACCTTAGCTTGACTTTGCTACAGCTCTTGGCCGAAGAAAGAGTCGAGCTTGGAAATTCATGCTTACCAACGCCATCGAACAAAGCTAATGACTGAGCACCTTTTAATACTGCTGTTGAGTCTTGCGAGTGAAGCAGCTGACAACCTGCCAACCCATTGTCGAGCCTACATCTTGCGGATTCTTATGCTAATAATGCAACATTAGGTAGGCTACGTTTGGTTATTGTGGTAATATAAGGTTGCTATCTGGATTTCGGTGAAGTAGAGTTGGGGTCTGAGGGCGGCATTCATGTAGCCCCCAAAATATAAGGACGTAGACATGAATGCACGCGCTGAAATAGTAGCACCATGGAACCCTACACATGAAAATTGAATTGTTTGAAATTCTGCGGATGTCCGTACACGTAAAAATGGTAGCCGTCGCACAACAGCGGATAGCGGATTTTATATGACCCGTGTAATTCGGTGCCACCTTTCTCGCCGCTCGCACCCGCCCCCGCTCGATTAACATTCGGCATCTCTTCCACATCACATTCGTCCTTGTAGGAGAGGTGCTTTGGTCTTACGTAACTCCATAGGTAGTATCAGTGATGGTGAGTTGGTAATTACAACACCAACTTTTTTTCTTTTATTTTTTACGAACCCAATAATCAATCAGTCTAAAAACATACGCACACGAGCCAGTGCCAACGGGATAGCCTTGTTCCCGATTGAGTTACTCCAACCTCAAGGAGTGGTCTTTCAGTGTAGAGGGTATTGTAAAGTGGGGGCCTGCTGCAGAATGTCACCGCGATTGAGAGGCACATTCGGACAGGTTCCTGCTAAAATCGCCGGATCTGTGACAACCCCGTTCACTATGGTAGCAGTTCCATTTTTAATAGCTTTGATTTGATTTTCTGCACAGGTCGAAGGCATACCTCTGAGAAAGCAAGTGGCAGAGGGAGCAGGGGGCGCTATGAGGGTGGCGGTAGAGTTCCAAGGGCCATTGGTGGAGTAGTCGTCGTGTACATCAACTTTCCCCGTGGCAATGTCTTTTCTTTGAATAACTCGTTGTAGCATGGTGTAAGCAACCTCCGGCTGGTAAGAAGGAATCATATGGCCCGACTGAAAAACACGAGTGAAGGAAAACAAGCCGTGTTGACGGACATGGCCTACTGGACCGGAGTCGGTGTCGTCTAAAAGAAGGTCGGCGTATCCGGCCTTTCTGAAGTCGTCTTTCGCTTCGTAATCTACCCCCAGGCTCACCCGTTCCCCGCCAATCCAGTTGCAAGCAAAGTCGCGGTCTCCGTTTAGCATTGCCACTTGAATACCAGCGTCAAGAAGAGTGGCGATATCCTCAAGATATCCGGTAGGGTTTCTTCTCGCGTAGTCCCCTGTGAGGTTGAAGGCCAGGCCGACAAGATTGGAGATATCCATAAAGTTTACGGGCACGCCCAATGCCTTCTGAACCTTCTCCGATGCTAAGTACTCTAAATAGTCGTTGCCTGGGAATGGGTCTAAGTAGCAGTGGGTGATATCATAAAAGGCCCACTGTTTGCGAAACAGGTAGGGACCCTCTACTTCGTTCTGGCAAAACTCGATCGTGTCGTAACACGCCTCATTTACCTCACTTATATTACCGTACATACCGGGATCTTGGCTCTCAGCAAGCGCTAGGCATTGAAGGATCTTATCTTGGCAGCCTCCCCTTTTCATGAATGCTACGAGGGCACCTGCATATTCGTCATCGCTCAGACCGCGAATGCCGTAATCATTTCTGTCGTAGGCAAACTCGATATCGGATGTTTCCTGAACCAACAAGTCGACGCATCCATTGATGACACCAAGAGAGGCCAGGTTGAGGACCTGCACGTCCTGAAAGCTCTGCACGCCCTGCAATAAACCTTGTTTGATCTGTGTGTTTTTCTCGTGAATAAAACCAGCGAAGGCCGGCCCGTAGCGCCCACCGTAAGACTCCGTCCAGATGTTGATCGAATTATCTGTAGATGTGTATTCTTCAAAATCTTCGGTCCATACCTGGAGAAAGTTCCAAAATTGTCGCGCAGCGTTTTGGGTGGTATTGGCGGTGTTTGCGACGTTCTGGCTACTAAATTTCCCTGGAACATATGTGATATTTCCATCACCAGAGTCCGAGATAACAACCTCACCCGTCTCAAGATTCAAAAAGCCATCGGCGATTATATCATAACTGAAACCCGTTTGAACTGGTTGATCAACATAAAGAACATTATAGTCCTTATTCCAGGAGTAATCGCGTGGCTGCTGAGTTATGTCTGAAGTGATGTAGCATGGCCCGTTCTCGTTGAAAAGACCAAATATCGACGATCCACCGGGTCCACCATTCATCCAAATGACCAACGGAGCACTCTCTGGGTTGTTCTGTGCTTTAAAGTACCAGAAAAACGTATTGACCGAGTAATCGTGCGATACCTCGATCATCGTGTCAGGTGGAAATTGCACATATCCAGCGTACGATTCAACTCCTCCACATATGTCCCCCTAAAATGAAATAGAGAAGTAATTAGCACATAGTACATAAAAATAAAATAGTGATGAGAACACATAAGGAGACAATTGAACATACAGCAACTGTGTTATAAGTTACATTAGCGCCATCGATGACAGTTGAAGGAACGATTCTTTGACCGCCATCATTCCCCGCGTTCAGTGTTGAACCAAACACACAAAATAGCAACAGAGAGAAATAAGAAGTCAGATACATTTTGAGGTAGCGATCTGAATACATTGAGCCTTTGAATTAAGCTGAGGTGAGAAAAACCCTAGCTAAATACATCGACTCACCGTCTCCGATATATCTCCTTCTTAAGCAAGTCCTGGAGCTAGGAGCAGCGGCCTCGTTATGATGATGTGTCTCTCGGGGAGGCACAGCTATCGTCCCCTCTTCACCTTGACCGGTCCGGTCGTGTCGCAGCCACTGTCTTATCCCGCTTCTGTTAGGTACCTACCCGGAATGAAAACTTGGTACAGACGATCGGTGGACACAACGTGGCGCTTATCGAATTCATAATTTGTCCGATCTCCGGGGACGATAATATATACTTTCTCGTGGCTTTAATGGATGCTTTTTCTCGTATTCCATAGACTGTAGTTATCCGCAAGCGGGGATCAGAGACATCGTCGGCAGTTCTGACAATACAATTACATACCTAGGTAGCATAAGGTGAAATCGGTGTAGGATTATGTATCTCTGTCTATGTCTCTATGTTGTGAGTCTGGTCTACCGGATCATGTGAAGCTATATCCTGTCTCACAACACTTGGATGTAGATCATTGCTAATTTGTGAGTTACCATTATTTAGAATGCAAGTGCTTATAATAGTGTCGTAAGATTCACGCCCGAACCTTTGACTTAAAGTAGAGGCAAACGAATCGAAAGAGCAAGCGCTGATCAGTGTATACCGAGTCTACTCGGCGTCGACTAGGGAATATTGAGTGTAGATAGCGTACGAAAGGAACAAGTGAGATCGCACAGCAGCTAATAATACTGAGGAGCGCGCCCACTGCGGATAATAAACCCAAATAACCTTGATCATAACTGAAATCATAGCTATTGATCCTGTGTAATGCCGCGATACGTAATGCCGTGATGACTGTGACCCTGTGATTCATATCTCAGCACTAAGTATGAGAAGTAAAACTACCCGCATAACACTTACATCGCGCCCGCTGATAGCACAAAAAGTACCAAAATCTTTTGCTTCAGAGGCAATCGCAGCTTTAAAATAGGATAGACCGGGGACGCTAAAATGCATATGTCGATGAGGAGACCGCCGACTTCTAAGCTAACGTACGCCGCAGTCTGGTTGCCACATGTACCTTGAACCTCTGTGTTCCAGGAAGCTTGAATAGGGCGACATATTAATACGGCACTCATCAGGCTAGCGATTCCGTGTATTATTGAAGCCCACATAAGAACAATCGCCTGGAACCGAAAACTATCTCTCATAAAAAGACTGTGGAGTAAGAGCAGGCCAGAAAGCCGCATGAATGTGTTCACTAATGCCCATAGAACCTCACTCACTAGCAAGGACTGGACCAGCCATACCACTTAGTTAGTAGATTCTCAACCACAATTGTATTCATTACCGCCTTGTGGCATACCTTCGCTGTTAATTCGAATTGGCTTCGTGTTACCTCGGCTACATGCTCTCCCTGACCCTCGTCAGTGACTGCCCAGGTAATCTGGGCGACTAGGCCCATAGTTATCAGAATTGCGAGTGAGGTTGAGATATTTTCCAGCGAAAGGCGGTAGATCCCAATCAGATGAACACGAACGAATACATAGATGGCTATGCATATGACAGTTATAAAACTTAAAACATAAGTGCACACGATGGTGGCAAGAGCCACATTAGATGCGAATAATGCCATAAGTGTACAACTGCGAAGATTTTGTTGGGTACCTGATATTCAGATACACTAAAATCCTTCAGTTGAGGGGATTTAACTGTGTTATGAGAATCTCAATGACCTGGGCACTTAGCTAAGCCCCAGGCACAGCCTAGAAAGATGCATGATAGGGCAGACATCCTCAAGGCCAATTGTATCGCTGATTTATCCATGGTGTTGAGAATATGCAGGCTGCGAGAGACGCATTAACCAAAAATCGACAGAATGAACCGTATATCCGACTCGTAATCATTAGGTTGCATCTTAGGCTGACACGGCGCGTAACACGTATTGCATCTAAAATCTCAGGCTAATCATGGTATGAACTCATCGTAACATCCTATTAGGAGTAAATAACAGATAAAATGGCAAAGAGGGACATTATACACATACGCTAATGTGAAGTACCAGATAATATATCCCCAAGTATCCAAAAATTAAATCATTTCGTCTTGCGACCCGCCACAGCCTTGTCCCTCGCAGCGAAAGCGCTATCGATATCCTTGACAGCGACCCAAATAGCGTAGAGCGGGATAAACACCCACAGCATGTTAAAGAAGACCAGATATACCCAAAGGTACATGAAGTTGCTGGTGTCGAGGTTGTAGTTCGCCGTCAGCCACTCGGGGCAGAAGGTGATGAAACCGCCGTATAGCTCCATGGTCGCGATCACGATCATCCAGATGTTGGTTCGGGGGTCCTTCTTGGCGATGCCGTAGCAGATATAGCAGGCGAGTGGACCGGCCACGAAGACGGTTAGGAGTTCGAGACTGATGACGGACTAGAGAGAGAAGGCGTGTCAGTGCTTTGTACTACGTATATGCGTATATAGATGACATAGAAATGTCTTACAAGATCCGCTCCCGCCCATCGCCTATCAGCCTTCGCGTATACCATCCAGAGCTGAGCGAAGGGGTTGTCGCCGCCGGCTTGAGGGCCGTAGGCGCGGTTTGTGAAGCCGAGGAAGTTATGCGCGGTAGGCGCGAGAGCGTGTGGGTTCGAAACGCTGGATAGCGGGATCCATGAGAAGAAGCAGTGGTACAGGAAACTTCCTTCAAGGATGAAGTGGATCAGGGCGTCAAATGCGTGCCATATGAATAGGAAGCGATAGCTTGTCGGCGTCGCTCGGTCGAGGGTTGAGAGGGATAGGACGTAAGCGGTTGCCAGGATCGCGAGTGTTGATGCGAGTGAGACAAGCGTGGTCTGATCGAAGAGATCCGGAGGGAGGGAGTCTTTGTATGAAGCCATTTTGAGTTATCGGATCCTCTTGGTGTTAGCGGATGATAAAAGAGTGTTTAGAAGAATGGGCGCGCTTTTAGATGCGACGATTTTCCTGAGAATTGGAATTGGGAAAGCTGAGATGAGACACTCTGGAACAATTTCAGGTGGGGAAGCTCGAAACAGCTCGGAGGTCCGTGCGCGTTGTTGTGGAACTAGGAGAGTTGCCTAATCGGGAAATAAATGCTACTATGTGAGCTTAGTTATGTCTTCAACTTCGTAACTGTAAGCGACAGTTAGTACTAGGCAACACATACTTAGTATAACCACATGACAAATAGACTTACTCTATTATTTCATACTTCCTTGTAATATTTACATAATTAAAAATGCGACGGTCATGAAGTTGGTATTCAATAGCATCAAAGCACGTCGCAGAAAACACAGATAGAACGATTGGCTAATACAAATTGTAATAGACTACTTAGGGGTATTGTAGAGCCTGACCAAGAATATTGAATGTTTAGGTAATCGAATCCATCATCCCGTTCCATGCCATCTCGACAAAAGAAAGTTCCTGTCTGTCCCGAGACGCCTGTGTAACCATATCCCACCGATCATCTCAATCGTACAATCGTGTAGTTGTTGGAATTGAAGACATTGAGGAGTTTAGTGCTTGGCAGCCTCCTTGTTGACGTCGGCAGAAGTGTTGTGCTTCTTCTCGTCAACCTTGTCGCCTAGAGCGTCCTTGGCAGCAGATGCACTGGATCAATGTTAGCACTTAGGTAAAACTATGTGAGAGTTATAGAGTAGGCATACCGGGTGCCGAGGTTGGCGTTGTTGTCCTTGGCGACCTCCTTGTTGGCCTCCTTGGAAGCGGTGCTGGTGGCACCCTTGACAGTGTCAGTGACGTAGTTAGCGGCGTTCTGAATCTTGTCCATGGTGACTGTTTGTTGGGTTTTGGAAGTTGGTTGATGATTGTGATTGTATGGTTTTGAAAATTGGAGAGTTGTTTTTGTTGATGATGATGATGGAAAAGAGAATGTAGATTGAAGAGGATGAAGAGGTTCTTATATGGAGAGTTTGAGAGAATTGTTTGTCATCATTCGGCACTTGGTTAATATGGGTTGCTCTAGCCCTCTCTCCTTAGGTGGCACGTAAGGACAGCACGAGGAACGTCTTGTGAGCAGGTACAGTACGTCATCATCTAATCAGCCTTTGTGTAAAATATCCGCTTTGATTTGGGCTGCTACTCGCATCCAATGTCAAGCACCGGATGCTCACGCCCCCCAAAAAGTCCAATTCGACATTAAACTATTAGACTAGGTTCTTCCCCTGGATTGCTCTGACGTCACCACTCGAGAATTACTCCTAGCAAACACCACACCGAGGTTTATGGGAATTTGATTGAACATGTGAATTGCCATCTACAATTTTTACAGCTTTAACTGGACAATTTCAAAGCAGACATTTCATCATGATCAACTTCGAGCATACCCAGGTAGGTAAATTTGTCGATTTGATATCGTAACGTACCATAGATCCCATCATTGAAAAGGTGATATTCAGTAGAAGCGGACAGTTGACATGCATGATGTAGCAATTCCCTTTTCGGGAACAATTGACCAATCATATCACATCGCTCAAGGAGCTTCTTCTCCAGAAAAACTTAGATCGCTGCAGGGGAAAATTCAAAGTGAGCATCGTAATTGGTTGCTCGATTAGACCGGTACCCACAATGACACCATGACTTTTTGAGCGAAATTTTGTGGAGAGGCCAGGGATTTGGTCTAGACCGAAATCTACGATTTCATCATTATGATCTCGATTGAACTTACCTACCGAATACCCCACCAATCTTGCTTCATGCTTGGATCAGAAGGTCACGGGCAAGCCTCAATGCGTGTAAGCCACAAAGTTAGCCTAATTCGTTCTCGCCTCCTAAAAAGCGGAGAGAAAGGTCCGCCATACGATCAAATCCTCGATCTAACCTCTACCGGATGGCAATAGCTTGCTTTCATCTCGATTGCTTCAAAGCCTCCGGCTGCAGGTGATATGGCATTTCCGTTTTAGACCAGTTCCTGACTCCATCACCAAATACCCTAGTCTAAGAGTTACTACTTTGATAATGGAGTTCATATTGGAAGTGACGTCAAGTCGTAGCTTCAATGTCGGTCGAGCTCTCGTGATCAAGTCTGGCCAAGGTGTTGGGACGGTATCCCCAGTTTAGGTTCTCGTAAATTGATAGAAGTCAATTTACTACTTGAATCGAATTATTTGAATTCAGAGGGCTGGGATTGGCTGTCTACCTGTGTTGGTTCGTACCTTAGGTTGCTATATGCACTATCCATGCTTCTATGCAATAACTTTCATCGACGACGTTACCTACAGACTCTCTACGATGTAATTGAGGCGATTAGATGATCAACGAGGGAGATCAACATGGGACCCCGTTGGTAGGCGGGAGTACCCGAGCACGTTGAGCGGGCTGGCTGAATTAGCACTGAAAATATCAGTCTGGATCATCTATGTTAATCCCTTTCCGGACTTCGGGCACCCCAATTATCCCTTAATACGCCGAATGGCTGTACTAGGTAACCCCCAAATGTAAATTCCTGCATACTACGAACGCCATCCGAGGTCCACGAAGAAGATGTACCGTAATGACGTTGACCATCTTCTGTGACCGGTCCAACGTCTCACCCCGATCTTTTGCATTTCTTTTCCTGTACGGGGCCGCAGCTTAGTTTGAGTGGCTCACTCACCCCTCCCTAATTTCGGTAATACCCTCCTTCTAGGCCGAAGGGATGCCAGGCGATTCATATCATTCAACACATCCTCTGTGTATTTGCCCTCTAACATCAATATCACAATATGGCCTCATATTCAGATGCTTTCGAAAGTCGTTCAGTCGTTATCACTCATGGATCGTATGGGGGATATCTAGAGCTACAATAGCAGTGACGCCGTGTAACGCCGCCCTCGAAAAACCGAAACACCGCATGACGAAAGAAATGGCTCAGGTTACTCGCATACGCCACCATGTACCACACAGCTTCACCGCCGGGGCGTTTTCGCCGATGCTTCGGTCAATTTCTCCCTGAGTAACTTGGGGACTAGCGGCTCGTCATCCGAATCTATCGGTGCCGTATTTGCGTTCTGGGAAGGAGGCTTGTGGCCTCGGTTCTTACGAGATGTGGGAGGCTGTTGCCCCGTCTCCGAGTCGGAGGACAGGACGATGACGGTCGACTGGCTGTTCTTCGACGGTCGGCTAGGGGTGCCTTCTTGGTTCGCCCGTCTGGCAGCGAGACGGCCTGGGACGCCTTTGTGGCTGCCCTCTGACCGGAGCAAGCCACCTGTCTTCTTAATCTTTCCCGTACTTATGAAGGGCGTGAACATGGGCGTGTCGTCATCGTCCGAGCTGACTATGTATCGCTGGCGGGTGGTCCTTGACGGAGTCGAATTCGGATATGGTTGAAAGCGTTGCTTGAGCTGTGGAGTCTTCTTGGTCGCCGATCTTCGTACGATCTCGGCTACAGATGGCAATGAGTCATCCGAATCCGAATCGACACCGCGAATAGACGGGGTTCTGGCTATCTCCTCATGTTGCTGTTCGGTTTGCTCTTCGTCCTCGTCCTGAAGGGTGGTCGTCTCATCGTCGGACTTTTCTCTATCCGTGAAGTCCACGTCTTCATCTTCCTCGTCCCAGTCACTATCTTCCATTTCTCCATCACTCACAATAAACCCTCCGTCAGTATTATAAGGCTCGTCGTTGTCCGACGCCGCTCTGTCATCGTAGAGACCAAGCTTCTCTCCAACCGGGTTTAGAATGACGGGCCTAGCCCTAGGAGCAGGGTTTCTCCTCGGATGTTTCGCTCTCCAAGCTGTAAATCTCTGCTCGATGCTAGCGAGCTCGGGTCCCCACACCGTATTACGAACCAGCCACCTCCATCTTCTCGGTGCATTATACAAAACGCGTATCTCGTGGCCTTGGTGTTTACCAAACCAAACTTTTGTCGATAGTGGGCTGCGGCGCTCATCTAACCACGCCGTGTACAGGTCATGGATCTCCCGAAATTCTCGAAACTACACGATAGATTCCGTTAACTCGTATCGGGGGTGTTCAAATGAGGTTATACATACCATTGCATTGGGCTTTTCTCGACTCAGACGGTAAATAGTCCATCGGTAGTTGTTTGTGAGCTGATTTAATCTAGTACCTTCGAATTTGCCAAACCACATGAGCACTTCGCCGGGTGTTTGCGGTTCATCTTCGGATTGCTCATAGCGCTCGTGATCAGCATGAAATCCTTCATTTGCCATGGCCGCTGCGAGCTTGAACTCTTCGAGTGGAATTTTTACCGAAATCTGTTTGAGGTGGAAAGGTGGGAGAAACGAAATGTATTCTTGTGCTGGGAAGAAAATCGAATATACATGGATAAGTAGGTAGGTGACAAATTGAACTGCCTGCACTGGCGCTCGTTGGCACACGATTTTCTGCACATAAGCTATCCCACCTTGTTGGCGGGGTGTAAACGACCGCGATGCCTAGGGCGATGTTTCAGGTCTCTTGCACCTTAAATATCCCCTTATGATCTTCAGGACTGGGTATTCGTTCGATTGCCTTCAATATATCTCATTGTGTTTTATTTCATTGAACTTATCACGGATCCTTTTGTTGGGGAGATAAATCTGAAGAATTACATACAGGTAGTTGGTCAACGGAATTGAATTCACAGCTAGCCGTCGATTGTGCACGCCCCTGCACGATCCTACGCAGCTGAGAACTGGTTGGCCGTGAACATCTGATTCCAGGCTGTTGATCGCTGCAACCTACCGGGGGACGAAACGTGATTGGTCGGAGCTCTATATACCCCAAAGAATAAACAAGAACCTCATAGAATACTACCAATTATCATATCACATTTCAGATCATGTGTGGTAAACTCCTTCATGCTTTTTCTAGAATATGTCCAGTGTCGCAAAAATTCAGGGCATGTAATATCAGTTACATATTATCACTAAAAGCCACCGGACAACCAATTATTAGTAGTCAAATTTGCTCGCATTAGAAAGCCTGTGCTTCTCCATGAGCTAACGCCTCGGCATGCTAACTCTAATACCCATAGCACCGGACTAAGCCTGTGGCCCCTTTTCCCCTCCTAAACCCACGACACCTTTAAAAGTAGCTCAAGCCACCATATGTATGTACATAGAAACGAGTAATAGTAGGTAATTTAGCAAAATGATTAAGTCGCCAATCGTCTCCTTACTTAGACCTGCCTGCATCGATGATCTTCTTGTTCGCCCTCTCCAACTTTTCCTTTGCCTTCTCATCTAGCAGGTTGAACCAGACTCTCAAATGCGCCACATAGTCCGTCTCCTTCGAGTTGTATTCGACAGGAGGGCCTTTAATCTGTGGCGGTTCGCCTTCCTGATCGAAGACGGCCCAGCTAGACTCCTCGTTTGTGCGTAGGCCATATCCTTTATTGTGGAGTGATACGACCGTGAAATTTCGTAGGAGCACAGCATCACCGGCCTTGACGATAGGTAATGTCTCCTTGTGCGGTCGATAGAGTTGTACTTCTATGACCGAATGGGGGCCTATTGAATAGTCCGTAATAGTAAATGACATCATGAATTCACGCGGACCGCCCTTAGCTCTCTGTGGATCCGGAGGTTGCATCATGGCCATGGCTATTACATTTAGCTTCTTGTGAATATGTTGCCGTATAACCTTCAAAGACGTGCAATCTGGCAATTCATCCCGAAGATGGCGGACTAATTTAAGCTTCGCTGCTGTCATCGAATTGCTCTCTTCAGCCTTGTTAAAAGAGCCTCTAGCCAACTGTACACTCGGATCCTCTAGAGAAGCCGTGGAGTCGTCGACAGTGGGGAGTCTTTTTCCATTTGCATAATTATTCTTGGTTGCCTCATGATGTTTTGATTGTCGCTTGGAGGCATTTGCAGCTCGTGCAAGTTGCACACTTGGGTCTACTTGTGATAATTGTTCTCGAGTATCAGCTTCTATTGAGTTGATTTGCCGAGTCACTTGTCGCTCTTGGATATCGGTTCCAAGTTCTGGGGATGGACCTCGTGGGCTTGCATGTTGGGATTCGGTCCCTATGTGAGTCTCATCTTCATGCTCCGCAATACTAGTTTCATCGTCGTAGTTCTCGGAATCATCACCAATTTCATGTTCGTCTGGTGTTTTAATATGCGTGACTTCCTCAAAGTCCTGGGAATACTCCAAGATACTAGCTTGTAATTCCTCATCCATCTGCGACATAAATGATACGCTAGCATCATTTGCATTAGCCTCGATATCCAAATGCGCATTGTTTCCTCCTTCCGGCTCGCTTGTAATCTTGTAAGTGAACTCGTTGAAACTTGTTTGTGCTATTTCACTCACGCTGTCCTTTTGGGACTGGAAGCTAGATCCCGGCGAGACATGTGAGTAATCAAGAGGTATGTTTTCGACGATATTTCCCTCGAGGGGCGTCTGCTGCCGTAAAACTGAGGTAGAATCCATGTGTCTTTCCTCAGCATGTCTTTGATCATCTTCTACAATTGCAGAAGATTCTTTCATGGTGAATGACTGCTCGGCTGAAAATGAAAGTTCTTGAGTGGCAGTTTCGATGGGCTCCGCAACGTCGCTGGCCTTGCTAGGCATGTCAATCTCCATCGAAACATCGGCTGAGTGATCTGAGACTATGGCATTTCCCGGGACTTGGGTATCTCGAGGCGTTGGAAGTTGAATAGCTAATGTTTGAGGCTCTGTACTGGTCATGTTTTCTTGTGCCACAACATCCGTCCTTTTCTCATCAGTAGGTTGGGATATGAAGGAATGTGTCAAAGGAGGAGACGATAGGGCAACGACTTCAGCTGGCCTCTCTTCATCCACCTCCATAGGCTGTAAGTCCGAGATGCCATTTAATAACGTTGACACCAACTCAACTGGCTCCTCATCTTGTTGAGCATCTTGGGGTTCATGCTCTCCTTGCTTTAATTCGCCTTGCGCACGATCCATTGGAAGATCATTAGCATCGGGGGACGCATGAGCAATAACGAGATCGTCGGACATATTGAGCTCCATTGTTTGATTATTAGCCTTCGACTCGTTTTCCACCACTTGGCTTAAAATCTCGAGCCCATCGGCCGCAGATTGCAGAGCCGCACCTCCTTCTTCGGCCTCAAC
Source organism: Annulohypoxylon stygium (assembly GCA_003314315.1). NCBI lineage: Eukaryota > Fungi > Ascomycota > Sordariomycetes > Xylariales > Hypoxylaceae > Annulohypoxylon > Annulohypoxylon stygium. Next base: position 566,299 of record QLPL01000038.1, on the reverse strand, counting down.
TACTTTTGTACTGGCATCATCCTTATATTGAATAGAGATAGTATCAGCCTTATTAGGTTGCGGTGGGCTTGCCTGCTCCGAAGGTAGATCATTAATGGGGGAACTTTCAAGTATAGCGGGATTCTTTTCAGTTTCCATGTTATGAGATATTGCAACATCCTCATCTTCGGAAACTTCCGCCATATCACTTTCGTGATCTTCAGGATACTCTTGCAATATCTTTTCTTCATCAGGAGGGGGTTCGAATTCTTCGTCAGATGAATGAGCGGATATATCATCTTGCACTCGATCGTCTTCATCCTCCTCAATATCACTCTCGTCGTCGGCCTCAGCCTCATCTTCATCTTCATCATCTTCTTCACTTTCACTTCGTGTATCCTGTTTGGTCGTTTCAACTGGTGCATTAGTTGGTATGGTTTCCGGAAGAATTGGTGGTCTAGCGTTATTATTAAGGTTAGATATCGGCGAAGGTCGGTTATCTTCGTGGTCTTCACCTTCATCTTCCGACGATGAAATGAGGTCAATGACTTGAGGATTCGATTGCGATGTAGGTTGAGGTGACGGCTGAAGTTCCGCCGAATCATCATCCATATCATATTCACTTTCATAATCAGGATTTTCTGCGTCCTCATCTTCGAGATCGTCATCATCACCTTCTCCTTCCCAACTTCTACCATCGTCGAATTCAGGTTCCAGGTGATGTGACCGCAAATCTTCATCATGACTATCATCTTCGTCATCATCCGGGGCGGTGTAATTTCTTGTATCATAATCGCCACCCATTTCATCGGCCTCATATTCAGGCTCATCGTCTTCCGAATACTCTGCGTCGACCTCGTCCTCAACCTCTGCTTCCTCATACATATCTAGGTCATCAGCATGCCCCTTTATTACGGCATCTTCTGCGGCCGTCGGAGGCGGCGGGCCTTCGTCAGAATCACTCTCGTCTATGACAACTGCGTTATCTATTGACTCGCCCTCGGCACTACCAAGTCGATCAGCCGATGATATCGTAGCTGCTTGATGCGGTTCATTGATTGAAGTCCATGAGGAAGATCCTGGGTCTACCGCTGCTGATGTCCTAGGGCTGAATGTGGTCGTCGCAACAGGCATAGCCTCTTGGGAGAAATGCCGATTGTCATCTAGATACGATGGAGGATAGTCAAGATGCGCCCCTTCTAGGTTCGAGCCAGCTGGTCCCTCATTTTCAAGATCCAGAGGCGGGTAAGCTGTGCTCTGTGGGAGATCTTGAATCGAATAATTATGGTCATCAGTCGGCAGAATACCATTTAGACCGTGTTCAGTAGGGTCAATAGCGAGGTTGCTGGGCTCGCTGGGCGACCGCGTACGACTCTCAGATCTTATAGCCCCAAGTCTATCCTGCCTTTGGTCAATATACTCCCTCACGAAATCGTTAGGCAACGGTTGTTCAGCAGCATGCGGATAACTTGTAGAATGAAGTTCCATAGCTCGATGGCCCCAACCCTGCTGAAAATCGCTGTTATCGGTATGATAACGATTGGTAAGATGAAACACAGGCAACCCGGAATCCTCATTAGAAAGTCCGCCACCGGGGTCAAAAGGTGGCAGTTGCACAGGTGTCGTGGTTGGCCAGTCGCCGTGGAATGCTCCTTGGACACCATGATCCACCATCCCTTGTCGGGGTTGAGTGACTTGTTCTGTCGGCATTGGGTTCGGGCTCTTCTGCGCTTCCTCGAGATTTGCGCCCAGATGGGTACCCATATCAATAGGTGAGGGTATAGGGAAATCAATCTCCATAGTTTGACATCCTTCATCGGCCATATTTGGCCTTGGCGGTGAACTCTCGCGGTCCGGAGGCGAGGCTGGCTCAGGGCTAGGAGATTGGCTGGTATATTTCCATGCACCACTATCACGACCAAATCTCGATCTTTTCCTTCCTCTCCCTTTCACCCCACCGTCCTTTTCAAATATGTCGTATCCGTCTTCGAATAGAGAGCCATACGACATCCGAGCTCTCTTAATAAAAGCTGGAGATTCGAATTCGCCATCTTTCAGTCTTGCAATATGTGACTTGCTAAGTGGTGTGAGTGTTTCAAGACTTTGAGTCGAATTATCCTCAACATGACTTGGATCAACATGAGTTGGTTCAACGGGCGGGGTTTCAACTCGGGGTTCAGGTTCAGGTTCTGCTCGTGAATGATGGTCGACAGTGATTATTTTAGTTTCCCCAGTTTCAGCCAAGGTAACCTAGGTAGAAGTAGAAAAGTCAGTAATTATCATTAAATATGGATGCAGGCATCGCTCATTACCTGAAGTAGAAGCTTCTCAGAGAATTTCAACTGCCAATCGACTCCAGCGCCCGGTAGACTCTGGCGTTTCTTAACTTGCTCCAGTTCCCATTCGGCGCCATCCAAGCTCACAAGGACCTCATCACTGCTACTCAATCCACTTTCGCTAGCAGCCTTAGCAGATGCACCAATCAAGTTGACACGAATTTGCCCTCTGTTTCGACGAAGACGGTAATCAGGCTCGGCGAGGATGAACGAAAAGGTGCCCTTCACAAAGCTGTAAGGCCATGTGATGGTGACCACACCACGAACAGCGCGAGTCGCAGGATCTGGAATATCTGGGTTTAGGTCGGCAATAGGGGTTTTGGTTGCTGCGCCAAGTTGCTGCGAAGGATTTGAGGTGCTTGCGTTGTCCATGATGTCGGCATTTCAATCGCGGCGCGGTCGCGTTCGATAGTTATCCGATCACGTTGGTGGATGAGGAATTGGAATGCGGCGCATTTGCACAGATCTTGCTTTCACGAAGTAGTAAGTGTCATAAGGCTTCGTACGCGAATATTTCCTTCTGTAATCACGATATGAAGGATGTCGCGATGTAGATGACAATTATATGTAAGGGTTAAGTTATTGATTGATATTGAAAATTGTCCTTAAATGACTTAAAGTCTTAAACAGCTGAAAACGTGAAGCTACAGCCAGTTGGAGCTCTACATTCACAAGGTTGTAGCTGCCAACCTTAGTGGAGTACATCTTTCCAAGTCAACTAGTTGATAAGCCTCATTTCATCAGCCACATTTTACCTGATGCAGGAAATGTGGGGTCAATAAATTCCGCCTTCCAATCTTACAACTGTGAAGGCGCAACCTTGAACACTCTAGAAACCTTAATTTATTCAAGAGTTAAATTAGAGTTAAATCATTCGACATATTTCGATATCCTGATATCCTGATACTTAACCAATTTCAACTTACAACATCTGGATGCTCTCTATTAATTATTTACTGGCAATAAACAAGACCGAGAGCTCTATACGCACACACAAATCTGGTATCCGTGTTTTATTTGATGGTGTAGTACATTGCCAGCACATGCCTAACATTCCATCGGACTACTCCACGATATCGCCGAAAACAATGCGAATCGCTATGAAGTCACCGACGCCTAACTCATTGTCATTTTTGAGGAAATACGATGAAGACAGTAGGATATCAATGACATCTCATATTCAAAGTCTCAAATAGGTATAGAGGGGAAACATCCATTTCATCAAAACTAACAGACATTCATTTATACCCAACCCATTCTCACTTTTAGTTTAACTATAAGTGATGGTCCAGTTGCCGGGAAGCTGAGACAACCCTAAGCAGATGTCAGTGATTGTGTTGTGGATATTGAGGCTGAGGAAGCAAAAAGCCACTTACATCCGTCGTACTTCTCAGGGACGGTTTGATTGAGCGTGCACCGCATCGCTTCCTCAGCGCTCTGAGATTCGAGCTCTGAGCAGCGGTCGTTGCTGCACCTCGCATTTAAGGCTCGCTGCAATGCGTCGCCCTTCCACCCGAACATGTAATCACCGTGTTGGCCATAGCCCGTACTAAATGTCCCTTCTTGTCAACTATCACCCCGCCCTGCACGTTCCCGAGGAGCGGAATTGGAACCTACCCGTCTCCCATGCTGTACACAAAAGGCTGTGACCCATCTTCAGGCCAAAGATCAGGGTCGTTAAATTCCCGGGTATCCCAGATAATTTCGTACATGAGCTGAAAAGTTTAAATTAGCTCACTACTGCCTAACGATAGGTTTTCCTTCGGAGGATGTAGAAACGAAATGAAGCGCCACTGACTTGAGGCAGTTTGACGGGGTGGCTAGCTGGACAAGGACCAGTGCTCTCGAATGTCCCCGTCTCTGGGTATGCGACGTGACTCTTGTGGTCGGGAGAGTCAACATTGACGCCGTCCCAGCAGGTTGGAAATGTAATCGTCGTGCGGATACCGCCGCTACACATTTTAGGCGGAAGCGATGCCGTGTCGTCACCCGTACACGGGGCGCCCCCAAAGGGCACCTGGTTGATCGTGGCGAAACATCGGTGGCAGAGTTGGCGCTGCTGGCCCTCGGCTTGTCGGAGCGTCGAGTCCCCGACTAACATACGGAACCCCTATCTCATCAAGAGTTGTTAAAAGAGTTCCATCGCCGAGATGGAAATGGAGCATGTTTGATGTTTGAGTGGTGGACAGACTCTTAACCTACCGGCTTAAATGCCGTGACATTAGTCTTTCCATCGTATGGCGGAATGTAATACACAGTCAAGCCACCATCAGCCTTAAGACCCATATTCACCAGTTGCGGGACACGCTTCAAAGTCCCATTGCGGGCTTTGAAGAACAAATTGGCGGTCCAGTAATTCGAAAAGTCTTCCGAGAAACTGCACGAAGTACAAGTTGACTTCTCAACTGGGTCATATTCAATAGGCGTCATAGTTGATGTGAATGAGTTTCCACCGCCGACTTGATGCATGTGTGGCGATTGGGTCATCTCTGGTGAAACCAGCGGGTCTAGGCGCTCGATCGTCAACTTTGAGCACGAGAATCGCATCATCTGTTGCGCGTAGGCAACATTGCGCGCTGACAAGAGCGCTGTCAGAGTTGCGAGAGAATGCCGATGCATCTTTTTCTTTCATTCAACGTTGAATTCTTGGTGTAGAAGACAGAAAATAGGAGTTGGCCAAGAAAATCCAAGATCCTTCAGAAGGACAACATAACTTACAGGCGGCGCAACAAAACGTCCTTATATCGAACGCTCCGGCGCAGAAACAGGCGCTGTCTCCCCAATATTCGACTTGGACAAATCGGTGAAACAGCGTGGGAGTCCATGTGCAAAGACACAAGCGGTTCGCGAGCGAAACTGCCGCAGATTAAGAACGACCGGGTAATTCGTTTGGAGAGCTAGGGGGATGGATATATTCCCAAAGCGATTTCTTGCCTTCTTATGATTGGCCCAGTCGAACCTCCCATAGGTGAGACTTAACATACACCCATACTCCGCAAATTTACCACTTGTGTAGGTAAGGAATATGTCATATTATCCACAACATAATTGTCGAGTTTCTACCTTGCCCTATCGGTTTTACATTCTAGGTAGGTAGGTTGGCTCAATATGCTTTAAGCAAAGTATTCAAGAGAGATAATCATGCATTGGTTTGAAGGACAATTGACAAGTTAAGCAGCATTAGGGCAAAGCCAAGACTATCTATACATAAAATTCAACTCTACGAGGCGCTCTCAACCGGAGCTGAAATGATCGTGCGACAGGGCAGTGTTATACGGACTTTATTCTGTATTGGACCAGAACTAACGCCATTGGAAATCGCGTGGCGCAGCTGAGACTTGGCAAAAAGCTGCAAATCTAGCCTTCGCAGACTGATAAATACCAGGCTGCCTAAGTAGGTATTCATGATCTGTAAGTCCAACATATATCAAGATTTATGCTCCAATGAATCTTCGTACAGTAGGAAAATAGGACACTTGGACGTTAAGCCCATGCCTGGAAGAGTTGTTCCTCGAAATCCACGATAGCCAACCCAATCCACAAAAATGATGGATCTATACAATTCTATGAAGGGTGTAGCCAACGGTGCGCGTGTAGCAGTCGATACACTACTATGGTTTGGAAATTACTACTCGCGCTTGAGTAAAAAGGGCAAGAATGGTGTCTGTTTTGTCTGCAACAATCTTCAACCTCACGACCATGAGAACACATTTGGGCGACCTCTCAATGCTCTGGCCCAACACAAAAATCCTCAAGCAGCGGCTCGACGAAAGGAGCTCGCTAGCGTCCCTACTCTAGTGTTGGAAAATATCCCAACGAAGAAAATCTTGGAGAGTCGTGAGATCGATCCTAAGACAGGCCTTCTGAAAAACGATTGCAAATACTGCCGGCTCCTCTGCGATATTTTCGACGCATATTTTGTTGATGAGTGGATGAGTTGGATTACGGAGACCAAGAATGCTATGCCTATACAGGTCGGACTCATGATTAGGGAGGGGGCGCCGCTCATCATTAACTGCTGGAATTTTACCTATGATAAATGGTTTCCTAACCCTAGGGTTGATCTCGAGCTTTATGTGGATCATATGCCTCCCCAACCTATTCCTGGGGCGCCGGCAATGGGGCAAGTCGGCATTCGCGCAACGGATGTCCGTTCCGAGGAGTGCATAAGATTCATGAAGGAAAGCCTCTCAGAATGTTGCAAAGAACATACAGGATGCTCTATCCAGATTGACGGCTTCGTTCCGACGAGGTTGCTGTATGTTGGTGGGGGTAATGATGCCCTCAGACTATGTGACGATGTTCTCTCGAGGCAGGAGACCCCGTGGGTAGCTCTTAGTCATTGCTGGGGAGGTGGTGAGCCGCTATCACTGAAGAGAGGGACCCTTGGTCTGTTTAAAGAGAAAATCGATTTCTCGGAATTACCAGCCACTTTCCAAGACGCAGTTACTATAACGCGGGAGCTCAGGTTAGCATATGTTTGGATTGACTCTCTTTGTATCATCCAAGACGATAAGACAGATTGGGAAAAGGAGGCTGCACAAATGAGTACAGTATACAATCGTGCTTTTGTTGTCATTAGCGGCGCATCTTCACCTGATCCTAGCACACCATTCTTACGACCTCGGGAAGAAGAATGGCTCCCAAAGCGATTCGACTTTCCAGTCTCTTCTGACGTCAATATGCCTATAATGGTTCGACAGAGACATCTACTAGCTGCGCCGCTAGATCAAGGCCTCCTCGAGCCACCATTCACCATGACATGGGCCACACTGAAAAGAGTCGGGCCACTCTACGCGCGGGGCTGGTGTTTTCAAGAATCTTTTCTAGCGACGCGGATCCTGAACTTTACACCTGGTGCCATAGTATTTGAATGCAAGACGCATCGGAAGAGCGAAGACCAGCTCCCTCCCTACCCATCCACAGTTCCTGGCACCTTGGGTGAAGTCACTCCTTTGCATCAGTGGCATATGATCATTAAATCGTATACTTCGCGCCAGTTGACATACAGTACCGACAAACTCCCGGCGATAGCAGGTGCTGCAACCATTATGCCACAGGCGAAAACGAGTAAATATCTCGCCGGTCTATGGAGCGAGTCTCTGCTTATAGACCTCATGTGGCAAGTAATGCCAGGCCGGGCGCACGAGGCGCTTATGACGAAGGAGCACGAAGAAAACGCGCCGACTTGGTCCTGGGCATCGATCAATTGGGGCATAGTTTATAGCCGACTAGAGTCACCACAATTTCTTGCCACAGTCGTCGACGCCCAGACGAATGTTGTGGGAGCTAACCCCTACGGACAAGTATCCGGAGGCACCGTCACACTGCGGGGTTGTATCAAGTACTGTCGGCTCTCGGCCAACTACTACAAAAATCAACATTGGGTTTATTATATCAAAAGTGACGGCTCTCAAAGCCAGAAACAGCATTTCCGAACTGATGGTCGTTTGTTCCCGGGGACAATACCCGGAAAACCCGACACTTTCGCTTGCCGAACGCGGCTTGAGAAGTGTGGACAAGAAATGGAGACGTCGGCGGCGGTTTTCTGCATCGCGAAGTGTCACTGGATGAACTTTAGCTACGTAGGACTGGTTCTAGGTATGTCGCCAAAGTTCCCAGGACGCATGGAGAGGGTTGGCGCTATTTTCAGTATGCCCAAGCATTGGTATGACACTGCCGAGGAGACTACGGTAACTATTGTATAAGATCGGTATTCGGAACTGCCGTACTCTTTACCTACCTACGTAGGCATGCTGTACCTAGTCCTCAATTCTCAACGTCTCAGGACCCGGAGTTAAAGCAATCTCAACGGGGTTTCCCCGAAGTTTGCATCGCGATAAATTAATTACTAGATATGATGGGCAATTGAATATCCTAAGTACATATTTATTTCTTATTTGCTAGTGGGCAGAGAATATTTATTACGGAGATAAGGTCTCTGCAGAGAATAGCGCTCCAATTTTTCTGATCTCATTGCTTTTTTCGGTGATGACGATTAACGCCGATGGCTGCTTTAGCCCCGACTCCCACCTAAATTTCAGCTCTGTATTTGGCTTTCCTTCGGGGATTAACATCAGCTATTCTGACTTCATCTTTGTCTATTTTAATTCTACCGCATACCATCGTCGTGACTATGCTGACACATCATCATCTCCGAAAAATGCATTAGGCAAGGGACCAAGAAGAAAGAGGAGAGCAGGAAAACAAACTAATTTTTTATGCATATCCGAACACAATTAACATTTCTTGAAGGTGGATATTCGGCTTTAGGATGGACTTCATTGCAGCATCACGGCGTCAGCCGTTAAGTATGGGGAAAGTCCACACTATAACACTAAGTCATGGCTACGGTTGAAGAACTATAAAGAGACGAACAAAGCGACCATGGCATCGACAACTAGCTTCTCTAGATTCATCAACATCCCACGCATATCTACATCACGATATAGACCTAAACTTCAACAGCCCTCATATATCCATAAGCTACCCCATTCAAGATCATTCTCTCAGAAATCCACGCCACTTACCACTAAACACAACATGACTGGCAACGTTTGGTTCATCGCCGGAGCGAGCAACGGCTTCGGCCGCGCCATTGGCTTTGAGGCTCTAAAGCGAGGAGACAAAGTAGTCGCTACATCGCGCAACCCCGCCAAGATGGCTGATCTCAAGGAAGCCGGCGCCATGGTATTTGCTCTTGACGTAACTGCCGATGACACCACCATCCAAGCTGCATTCCAAAAGGCAATTGATGCTTATGGCAAAATCACACATTGCATCAATGCCGCTGGTTACATATTAGAAGCTAGCGTCGAGGAAGCCTCGTAAGTATTGTCTTAAAAGGAATTTGGATTCACAACATACTGACGTGAGGAATAGACCAAAGGAGATCTTCGATATATTCAACACCAACGTCCTAGGCGTCATGAACATGACGCGCAACGTCCTGCACCACATGCGTCCGCGTCGGGAAGGCGTAATCGCCAACTTCGGCAGCCTGGGCAGCTGGCGCGGGGGTCCGGCCGCCGGCTACTACGCATCGACGAAGTTTGCCATGACCGGGTTCACGGAGTCACTGTACGATGAAGCAAAGGATTTCGGTATCTCCGCCGTCATTATTGAGCCGGGGTACTTCCGAACGGGTTTCCTGAACACGGGAGGCGGTAACCGTCTTGTGGCTGCGAACCCGCTGACGAAGGAGTATGAGGGCACTATTGTCGCGGCGACGAAGGCTAGGCTTAACAGCGTCGATAACAATCAGCCGGGAGACGTTGTGAAGGGCGCTAAGGTTATTGTTGATGTCCTGACACGGTCAGGTGCTGCGGCGGGCAAGGAAATCCCCATGCGACTAGTCCTCGGCGGTGATGCGATGGCGGTTATCAAGGACAAGATCGCGAGGACAGAGGCCAATCTTGAGGAGTGGAAAGATCTTATCCTCAGTACGGACCACGACGATGTCAAGAAATAAGGGACATCTTGTCTTATCGGAGTTAACCAGCCTGTATAATGCTTCAAATTTTAGAAATAGGGGGGCGTTTTGCGATGCATATAGATGTCATTTTTGGTAGAGCTAGAATAATGAGATTCATGATGAAACCTCTTGACTATTGGGAGATGTGAGCTCTATGCGTACTCGTATTCGGTACCTGCCTAGTATTGATGTATTTTTTTTTCACCTTTTCTTCTAACAACGACACGCAACCATCTGTAATGAAGGGCTACGCGTGCGCTAATAGGATACCATACAGAACACAGTTCCGTGGGAAGCTGCAATGAAACGTGGTTTCCCAAAATAAATGGGACCGGTCCGTGCTGTGCGACGCGGCTTGAACGATGCCCCGATTGAAAAGCGGACTTTGCCCCGAGTCAAAAAGTCTCCGAGACCCGAGGTAAATAATCCCCAGAGCACCTTCCGCGCCGGAAAACTCGTAAATGAATGACTCCGGCTCACTAATGGGTAATTCGTAATCCGTAACTCTATTTTGATAAGCAATTTCATTTTGATTTAAATCAGCATTTTATTTACTTGTGTGGCTATGTATCACAGGTATCACAGGTAGCGAAGATCCGCTATGTCGGTGTGTTTCACCTCCGTGACGGCTACCACCTAGATGGGAATATAAGGGGAGGTGCCCCGTATTTTGAGAGATATCAAAACTTCACTCACAGGCCTGGCGTCACAGGTTCACTCATTTACTTTCATCTCTCCATTATACTCAACTCACCATGACAAAAACCATCGTGATCCTAGGCGCCGGCCTCGCCGGCCTGCCATTAGCACACCACCTCGTCTCACGAGTCGCGCCGCAGCACTCAGACCTTCGCATCGTCCTAGTCTCTCCACTCACGCACTTCTACTGGTGTCTAGCCTCCGTGCGCTTCGTGCTTCCCACCACCGCACACAGCATCCCAGAGGACCGGTACCTCTACCCCATCGCGGACCAATTCGCCAGCTACGCGAACAGCTCACAGTTTGAGTTCGTAGCCGGAGCCGCGAGTAAACTGGATCCGGACCAGAATTCCGTGACTGTGACGCTGAACGACGGGAGTGAGAGGGAGATCGCGTACCACACTTTAGTCGTGGCAACGGGGACCAGCTACGCGGATGGCGTGCCGTGGAAAGCGCTTGGCTCAGTAGACGAAACGCGCGCGTCAATCTCTAAGCTACGAGCGCAAATCGACGCTGCCTCATCCATCGTAATCGCTGGCGCTGGTCCAACAGGCGTGGAGTTCGCAGGCGAGCTAGGCGCCGCGTACGGCAAGAGCGGGAAAAAGAAGATCACGCTCTTATCAACGGACCCCTTGCCCCTCGAGTCGCGGATAAAAGAAGGCGTTCGCCTAACCGCCAAAAAGGAGCTCGAGAAGCTTGGCGTTGAGTACATCGGCAACGCGCGCGTGACCTCTTCCTCCGCTTCCAAATCCGGCGGCAGCAAGCAGGAAATAACAATCACCATGAACAGCAACAGCGACAAATCAGCATCCACGACTAAGACACTGACCGCAGACCTCCTAATCCCAACTTATGGCTCCAAACCGAACACTTCATTCGTACCCGCATCTCTCCTCTCCCCATCCTCCCCAGGCCGTCTACTCCAAGATGCATCCCTGCGCTCTCCATCACACACCAATATCTTCGTCATAGGCGACGCCGGCTCTCTGGAACCCCCTCAAGCCGTCTACGCGGAGCGCCAGACGCGGCATCTGATGACTCAATTCAACTCGTACCTAAAAACGGGCGCCGGCTCGCCCTACGTCGCCGACCCCAAAGTCATGTACGGTGTCACATTTGGACCGGATCGGGGTACCGGGCAGATGGGACGTTTCCAACTCCCAAGCCTCGCTATCTGGTGGGTTAAAGGCCGGTACCTAGGCACCGATCGCGCGGGTGATTGGCCGGCTGTAGGAACCGGTAATGGGACTTGGCCGAAATAAGCTTGTGCTGTTGATTAATATATATTGAATCGAGGAACAAACCTGTTGAAGAGGAGGAAGGAAGAAAAGATGTCAATGCCTAGGTATATTTGAAGCCTGATATACCTCCCATGTCTCTTTGCATTACTTTTACTAGTAAATCACGAAACGTATAATGTTCAATATTCCATTACACTATCAAAGCTGCCAGACAGTGTGAAGAACTCACGTCCTGATGTGAAATTTTAACCCCTATGCCAGCTCTTAGTAACCTTTCATGAATGCGCTTCAATTCCTTTTGCCGTAATGATGTCCCAGGACCCACCAAGCGCCAAAGCGCCTCTGTGCATAAGGCCAATCGTTGTACAAGCGCCTTTCTACTTTTCATCGGCAATGTATGTCGCCTATCATCTTTGCATTTTTCTGGTGTTGATAAATTTAATTGAACACGGGTGGGGGCCGGATGCAGTCATTGGCAACAGTGGGCGCAGTCTGCCAGTTCTCCGCAATCGCCGGCAAGTCCTACTCTGCCGCAACCTTACTCGCCACGGGCTCGCCAGACTGCATAACGGTGGAACTAGAAGCCCGATCTAGAAGAGGCAGTTGTCCATCGACGTGAGGACGTTTGCTTTCTCGTTGAGAATCGTGTGCAGACGGTGGTCTTTTCTTGTCCTTGTCACGGCCACCCCCTTCCTTGGATGCAGCGGCGCGGCGTGCATCTCTGTCCTGCTTCTCCTTCTCTCGGCGTAGTGCCTTAGACTCAAATTCGTGCCACTCTCCCTCTAGCTCTTGAAGCCTGACAAAAAGTTAGCACATTCAGATAGAGATATAGGACGTATACTTACTCAATTGCTTGTCTAGGTGGCGGCTGCTCCGTCGTGAAGTAAGGGTGCTCCAGGACCTGAGCTGCAGATGGCCGCTTCACTGGATCATACTGGAACATGGATGCGAGCAAATCAAAAGCTGCTGCTGGCACTCGCTCTTGATACTTCTCCGCGAAGATATTAGGTCGGCGATAACCTGGTCTTAGTAACTCAAACCAAGGCATGTCGATAAGGCCGGGCCAATCAGCCTTGTTCGGAGTACCGAGGATAGCATAGATCTTTTCTAGCTGATTGATTTCGCCTCCGTCGCCCGGAAAAATCGCATGGCGCGTGAAGATCTCCACCATGACACAGGCAGCGCTCCAGATGTCCACTCCAGCATCGTACTGCGTCTCGCCCAATAATAGCTCAGGAGATCTATACCAGATGGTAATAACACGGTTCGTATAGTCAAGTTGATGGTGTTTCGCGTAAAAACGAGCCAGGCCGAAATCCGCAAGTTTTAAGACCCCTTCATTGCTCACCAAGATATTCGCAGCCTTAATATCGCGGTGGAGGACACCCCGCTTATGTAGGTAATCTAAACCCTCAAAAAGTTGTAGCGCGAGGTGCTTTTTCTGTGCTGCGTCGAGTTTGTACGAGGGATGGTTCAATAGACCGGTAAGATCGTGAGACAAGTACTCGAAGACCATGTAGCAGTCATTTTTCTCAACCATCACCTCTTGTAGATTAACGACATTCGGGTGTTTCAAGGACTGGAGCAGCTTGATCTCTCGTACGGCAGTAACAGGGAAACCGTCTCTTTCCCCTTCCATGCGTATCTTCTTCAGAGCAACAAGTTTTTTAGTATAAACATGAAGCCCCTTGAAGACTTTGCCGTAAGTGCCGGACCCCACGACCGATTCATTGCCAGGTTTTCTGAAGAATACTGAGTCGGACGCTGCGAGATCGGGTGGCAGTTCTGGCTTGGGCTTCAGCCTACGCTGTATCCTCTTCACCTTTCTTGTCCTCGGTGGCTCGGGCGGACCTCTGTTGGCATGGTAATCGGATCTAGCTCTTGCTGAAGCAGGCTCCCTAGGCGTGTCTCTCGGTAAATCTCGGTCACGATCTCGTTCTCGATCCCGATCATGATTCCGGTCCCTGTCTCGGTCCCTATCACGGCCTCGATCACGATCACGGTCACGATGATCGCGATCTCGCTCACGTTCTCTATCTCTGTCTCTATCTCGGTCATCAAGTACCGGGGGTTCCTTTTTGGGGGCCGTGTTGAACTTCTGTGAAATTTCGGGCTTGGGGGTCGCAACCGGAGTCTTATTCGCGGCTTTGAAAGCGAAGCTGAACTTCGAGCTAGAGGGACCTGTCGGGGCGGAAGGTGGAGGCCGAGGGGGCGGCATCTGTTCGTTAGTATTCTTGTCTGTTGAATCTTCACTGTGCAAGTTTCTAGGTGTTCGAGACGAATCATCATCATCTTTCGCTTCTTCTTTCGGCCCGGGGAATTCGGACTGATTAGACGTAGCATGTTGCGGGCTATGATGTCGAGAGGTATCACCCTCAGATTGGCCAGTGACTCCCCTACCAGCACCGGATGACCGTGGAGTGACTTCGGAGCCTACCACATTTCGATAACCCCCTCGAACAATGTGGGAGCTGCCTCTAAAACCTCCTCTAGAGAAACTACGGCCGCGGGAGTAAGGCTGCGAAGGCCCAGTGGGCGGGTGCGGCGGTGATTGGCTGGGGACGGGATGGGTCGAGGGGCCCGTAGGTGGGCCATGGCTACTTTGAGGACGTTGCGAAGGGTGTTGGCTAAATTTGTTATAAGAACGCGAATTCCGTCTGGAATACTTTGATTGATCATACCTATGAGGTGAGTTTTGGCGTTGGCTACCCCATCCTCCTCGGCCATTGCCATAAGGTGATTGTGACATCGGAGATTCATGAAAAGATGAGGCTGAAGTAGGCCTTGTAGGCGAATGAGCGGGTCGACGGTCATTCTGTTGAGAATTTCCGGGTCGAGTCGGAGGTAATTGGACATTGTTACTAGAACCGCTTCTGTTTTCTAGTCGCCTAGACATGTTGACTTCGATGCTGTTTGCACCGGATGCCAAGTGACCCCTAGGAGGAAACCTTGCATCTTCCCGATATTTTCCCTTTTTACGAGACCGGCGGGATCCACGCTCTCTGGGTGACCGAGGAGGGAAATCGTGCCTAGGATGCTCAAAAGAAGATCGACGGGAGCGTGACCCGGCTTCTGACGAGCCAGGGTGTGGTCCGTCAAGTGGACGAGGAGGTGAATGGGTGCGTGAAATAGATGATCGTCGTGAGCTGGACAATAGCGAGCGACTCCTATCTCGAGTTTGCGAGTCCATATGTGAATGAGGTGAGGGAATAAGGGGAGGGTCCTGTTCGGGGTTACCCTCTCGGGGGGGCGAACGGCTACGCGGGCGATGTCGATGCGGCTCGGAAGGATCGCTTCGGTCGGCGTGTTTAGGTCGAGGTTCGTCGTAGTCAGGGGAGGGAGAACGTCTACGAGGGGGTGGCGGAATCGAGTTTTTCAGTTGCTCCCTCTCCGCCCTCTCAGCTTTCTCAGCCCGCTCTGTCCGACGTCGACGGTCCCGTTCACGCTCTCGCCTAGATTTCTTTGGGCGCGTGGGCGGGAAAGGCACAGGGCTTCGACTCCTGCGTCGTTTCCTTGATGGAGAAAAAGATCGTCCCCTTGCACCGCGACTCGCGTAATCGTTGCGTCTTGGACCGTGTCGAGGAGACGTGGGTATGTTGCGATGATTGTTCTGTTCAAATTTCTCACCGCGGCCATCCCATAAGTGGCGATCTTTAGCCTCGCGCGGGCCATCGTCTTCGAAGTTTTTATCTCGGTCTTGCGACCGTCCACGTTGACTTACATCTGATTTGCGAGGTCTTTCATTCTGCTGAGTAAATGATTCATCGCGATCATCCCTGCTCTTGCTACCGTGGGCTCCTGGACGTCGAGAATTGGGTGACGGAGACCGCAATGCAAATTGCCTAGAGTGAGAACTGTTGGCCGAGACTCGATGATCTAAATCAGGCCTATCACGATCCCTACGATCGCGGACGCGGTCGCGGTCGTCGTTATCGTGACCTTTATTTCTCTGATCGTGTTTCATTGCAACATCTCGTGAAAAGTCCTGTGATCCAAATTTGTTGTTGTTATTTGAAGTTGGGGCTGAAGTTGGTGATGGAAGACCAGGCTTGCTAGGATGCCGACTCATTACTGGATCCATGTCGACATCGCTCATTTTGGTAGTGACTGAGAGTAGGCTGATAGTACGCCGATAATACGCTCCAGGGCTGATAGTACACTGATTAGGTAGTGCCAATACCCAGCGTCAGCAGTGTCAGTGGCTAAGAGAACCGCTAAGTGCTAGACAGCCCGTAGCCCGTCAGAGAACCGGTAAAATTATGTCTCCGAAAAGAGACATGGGTCAGACCACTTCAGCAGCCTCAATCATCGAGAATTGAATGCAACAGGCACAGTCGATAAGTATGATGTGCGAGTACCCAGTACTAACAGTACTCAATGCTAGGTACCTCCTGTTACCCCCGACCTGCCCCGCAAATTTTGATATTGACGTATTGAGGAATTGATGAAAGAAATCCGAGGTTTGGACGACGCGACGAAAGCCCGATAAAAAAAAAAAAGTACAGGCGGTTTAGGCGACTTTGTTTTTTTGGCTGTTGCTGTATGTGGTTGGAAAGAATTGGTGGTAAAAAAGTGACCGGGGGTAATAGCTTTTGGTGTCCTTTGGTCTTTGGTGCTTTTCCCGGTCCCCAAAAATTTCTGGGTCTGGTCGCGAAACTATGGCGTGTGCCGCCCCGAGCCTTGCGGTGCAATTACCAGTGACCACCGCTAGTCAACCCAAAATATCATTTTACCTACCAGCGCCCAGCGCCTTCCTCCACTGCTGATGCACCCCTTTTCAAGGCTGTCATCAATATTATCATCATTACCATCACCACCTCAGACCATAAGGTCGAAGGAGGAGTGGCAATTTTTTCTTAGAAAAAAGATAGAAAAAAAGTGAATGATGACCTTAGTGGCCACCATCTAAACTTTTAAACCAACTCCCTGTCTGAAGACTGCCCTCAGAAATAATTGGCGGAGAGGAGGAGGACGAAGGTCGCCGTAAGGACGACATACTCGAGCAAAACGAGTAATCTGGTCTCTCGAGTATTCCCGGTCGAGACCAAGAGCAAATGATTGCCAGTGTCTTAACACTTTGAATCTTATGTGCTCACTAACCTAGCATAAGTAGAGAGCCAGGCAAGTCAAGCAGCAAAGCAATCCAGGCAAGCTATCTACGATGAATATGCGCAATCTAAACATTCCCGTCACCTTCCGCCTACAATATTCCTTTCCTGGTGCTATTCCGAGCTTTCATAGATACTGACATCCATATACCCAAAAATTCGATATCCCGTTCATACTGCCCGGCAAAAAGTTAGGTTGCAAGGAATTCTGCGAAGTATTTCTCGGTTTTCTGTGGCCTGGCCCTGCCGTAATTCCGGTGCTCTGATTAAATAGAAGATTTCCTATCTGTGTGCTGGTCGATAGTAGACGTGTCGCTGTAGAGTCGCACGTTTGCCCACTGCCAATAGACAATCGAGGTGGTCTCCCTTAGTCAAGATGCGGAAGGAAGGAGATTGCGAGACGATGGCTACTGTAGCATGGCGCAATCCTCGGCCTCTAGCCACCTAGGCTAGGGACGCCAATACCATTGCAGTAGGCAATGATCAGTTGGGAGCCTTAACTCACTTTGCTCCCCCCGCACAGCGTACAATCCCGATGACAACCGAGTAGGTCTATTACACCCTCGCCGAAAGAATCCATATGCAAGGAAATATGGAACTATCTGATACTTTTGGGGATAAAGTATTTGAGCCAAACTAGATCATGGGGAAAAGGTACGTAGTAGGTATTCCTGGTCTTGATACAAATGCGGCCTAGGGAGGCTACATAGTATAGCATCAGGAAGAATAGCCACAAACAAGGGGTTAGAAGGTCTGGCTACCGCTGAATGCATAGGTAGGTAGGCTTCATGCAGGTAGGAAATTTGACTACAGCAGGTTAAGTCCTGACGAGAAGCCTGTATATTTGGGGTACCCAGTACAACTGTTTCGGAGCAGATTGCCGGTTATCAATTTATCGAGAGATGCTTCAGTGATCAAAACCGAGAAAATCTGCATCGCATCATATGATATTAGACTGCGATGCCGAAAATAAGGCACACTTTCCTCCTTCGTTATTGTATGCGTCGTGTCGATAATAGGAACCGTATATTGTCGGATATCGCTAGCAGCAAATCTGTGAATTAAGTTCGGTTATAAATTGGACGACGGCTGACTGAGATGCCCGACGAGACAAGCAGAAGCTTGACACTTTCGCCAGACAGAAAATCCATCACAATATATTCCCTTTATCTATTGCTACCTACGGTAGGTAGTTTGGTGAATATCGCGAACGAGGGAGAATTGACATAGTATACGATGATAACTCCGATGGAATCAAACGCAATTGTGAATGCAACATCAAGGGCGGCTTGCTGGCGGTGTCGGTCGCACGTTCGCATTTAAAGGCTCGTGCGAGTAGAGCCTCCACTGTGCTATAAAAACATCCATGGTTTTAATAATTAAGCAGGTCCGCCGAAAGAGGCCGCGAGAGGAGGATTGATGAGAACTATTCTATGTATAGAGGCGATGATGGTTGATTGATGCGAACGATGAGAATGTTGTCTTGAGAAGATGTGCTGGCTCTTTGTTCAAAGTTGGAGAAAGCAATTACCTAGTAGGTACAAAGTACAAACATTTACCTAAGTCCCCACTAGACTTCCAGATGTCGGTCCGTGTTTATTTCCAGGCAACCAAAGTTCCTTCCAAAAGTCTATTCTGCTGCCAAGCCTTGGTAGCAGTTGTTGGCTCTTTGCCGCCAGGTGGCAGTCATCTTTCTCTAGGAAAGCATTGCTGGTAATTAGCAGATTCCCACATCTACAGCATTTACCTCTCATTTAAGGCGATATTAAGGATGAGCAAAGGCAGAGCTCCTTTCCATTCCTCTTCGACTTACATCTCAAGTGCAGAGTAGCTAGAGATAGCTGGATAATTTGAGGGGCTAACACTCAGCACTGAAAGGTCTAGATCACTAGCCTATTGACTCAGCAATGCACCGTTGAGAGGAGGAATATACGAACTAGCTGAATGAAGGGTAGCAATAATGTCTTCGACAGCTAAAGCCTTGTGATTCATTTTCGGTACTGATCCTCATCATTTCGGATCGACATAGTTCCTCTCCAACGCACCAACCAAATGCGACCCTAAGCACACCAGAAGCACCAAAAGCCTCACGGCTGCTTACACAGACCTGCCTGGCCATCAGTGACATACCCGTCTCCTACATCGGATAAAGGATCGGATTCCATCTCATCTCTCCGCCACCTACCTCATACAAGCATCATCGTTGAAATCGATTATCCAAGGGGCATGGCGTAATGCTTTATCTCGATAATACACATGCCGTAAGCCAATGTTTGGAGTGCGGTGCTTGTTTGCTCTTCTTAACCTATATAAGCGCTTTTAATAGTCTCAGTGAAACTAAACGAGGACAGTTCCGTTTCATTCTCAGTGATGAACTCGATGAAAGACTGGATTTCATGATATGGGCCATGTCCAGATAGTCCATCTTGGGACACAGGCGAGACACCGACTAATCAGCATCGTAAGCTCATATCAAGTTTACGTCTCTTACTTCTCCTAGCCCGATAAGTAAGACGTCTAGAAATTCCATCGTCGAATTTTCAACTCATGTTCCTTCGTCTGAAAGATTATCAGCGGAACCCCCGCGTCAGCAGACATGCAGATAGATACTACTAGTGGCTGTATCACACACTCACACTCGCAGCGATTAGCACAAGGGGTTCCCATCACCTCCTCATACAGTCCAAGCTTACCCTATCTCTTACGAACTGCGCTTCAGACTTTAGCCAAGCTCTGGGGAACGTACATTAGTAAGGTATGGGCACGGATTTTATGTATGTATGTATTTTAAGCTGGATCTTGATGTTACCGTTATGATCTACCGCTAAGCTGGGCGTGACCGTGATGTCTTAAATCTACATTCAATTAAGACTAAAATAGGTCTAGGGTCGCATACTATCGATGAATAAACGTACCATCTATTTACGACATAATGAAGCGAGCCAAGAAGACGGTTTGAAGACAGGTCATCGTCTTTCGCTCACGCGGTTCACAGATCCGAAAATCTGGAAAATCCGTTCACTAATACCTAGGTGACCTACCTGGGAGCTAGCTAATGTACACAGACAGTAGGTAACACCAAATGCATGAAATCTGCAACGCCGCATTTCCGAACCAACTCCCGCCTACCAATGGAAGATATCTTAGCTTGTAGGTACCTACATATCCGTTAATTAGAACCAACGGCACCAGCCTCTGTATTTGCCGTGAAAAGTTTACTCAACGCATCCGGGGAAGATGGAGAAACATCGAGCCACGCGTTCTTACAATTGTCTCCCTAGACATGTGAGAAACTAAAAGTAATAATAGATGATTTGCAAACATTGAAGCTCGAAAAACCAGTACGTATGTATTGTTGTATCGTGTCGTATTGAATGTATCGCATCGAATCCTTCCATCGATAGAGCAATTACTGATAAGTTGAGAAGAAGTCGAAGAAAAAAGTGGCAGGGGTTTGTCTCCGGGAGGTTTGATCCCTGACCGCGGCAACTCCATACTAATCTAAATCAGGTTTAATGTCATCCCAAATGAGGCTTAGGTCGATTGAGCCCCAACCTTATTACGATAGCTTAGGGGACTTTACAGGGACTTGACAAGGGAAAGACAAGGGACTGCGAAACCACTACATGTTCCATCTTTGCCTCATCTGCCTCCAATTCTCAATGCTCTCAGACGGCATCATCGCGATTTTGGACATGGTAGGCCTCTCGCGACGCCGACCTCACCTTAGCACATTTTGCGATAACGGGCCATCCTAGCTCAAATTGGTATTGCCCGCGTACTCGGACCCCTATCGAATCATAGAATCTCTCGCCCAAGACGGTTCAAAATGTACTTAGTGTGTTCTAGCGTCAATGGACATGGTTGATAGAAGCTTCACCAGTGTGGATTGTGTGGATTGCCACCACACCTCGAAAGAGATCTGACCAATCCCGACCCTTCTTGCTTCCCAACTTGGATTGTGCAAGCACCAAGTAACAAGATGATGGGTCCCTTGAACGTGCAGAAGAATCCGTTGGCTCGAACCCGGAGCTGTCTAGCCCGCGCGGGACGCCACAGAATGCTACCCTCGGTCTAGTCCCTCGACGAGCGAGTCTCTTATTGTCGAACTTCTTTTATGCATTCTTTTCACTTTGCCATCTCCTCTGGAGGAGAGACTCACGGCCTGGCGCACGTTCTTCGCTTCATCGGCCTACGCTGCCCGTGGCCTCTACTATCCCTTCACTTCCATTCATCTGCTGGTTCAGGAATTTGTTTTTCCTAATTTGTGAGCTGGCTCTTGTATATGGCGCGTGTCTATGATTTCCTTTCTATCTCGTCGTCTCTTCCTCTCACTCGCAAACGAACGTCACTTAATTGTCGAGCGTGAACCCAGAAGAGTCTCTTAGTTAGATGACTTGACCACGACGGCAGGCGACTCTTTGGCCCGAAGCCCTCGCCTGAAAGCTAATCCAACCCGGGTCTCACGATGTTCGACAACATGGACCATTTCCATGGTCTGAGTAATCTGAACAGTAGTTGGCAGACAAATTCATCGCTTGGTTATTCTAATGGGATCTATCAAGCTGCTTCTAGCGGCAACTCGACGTTTGGTGTAATCAATGAGTTTAAGTTTCTCGCCGCAAAATCGATACGAACTTCAACAATCATCCTCGCCGTTTTCAACACCATATCAGCTTTTGCAACAGCGGCCGGCATCTACTACGACTGCTATGTATCAGCGAAACGGGCAAACCCAGAAGGCAGGGGAAAGTAAGTTATCAAGTTGCTGTAGGTGATCTACGAGAGTGGTACTAATGATTATCTTAAAGCGCCAATATTTTACGATGTATTCGAGGACCTGAGACATATCCGTTCATCCTATCTCTGGGTATCACAATACAGGGCATCATCTTCGCCGTTTGTCAATCATATGGCTTAAAGGGTCTTTTCATACCCGGTTGCTCCCTGATATCTCAATTCATGTGGCCAGGTATGTAGCAATTAATAGAGGCAATGCATCATACTAACATGTAGTGCAGCGATCTTCATCGTACCTTACATACAGCTAGTTTTTGGACTTGAAGTCACTCTTCGAGCATTCAGGAACACGCCGTTTCCCCCGAGAAATAAGTGGAATGTCCTCATCTGCCTCGTACTAGTCAAGTGTCTTCTATTGTGCACTGGCCTAGTCGGCTTTTTCGTCCGACCTCCAAGTTTCTGTTTCGCTTCACTTTTCTGGTTTGTAGCAAAATGGGCCGAGGGAGGATTCGTCCTCTTGCTCTTAATTGCTGTCGTCTTGTCGATTTGCAGTATCGTCATCTTTTTGAAATTAACTCGACACGCAATGATAGAGGATACTGAGCGGGTCAGCGCCTCCAGAATGGTTTACTACCTTGCGCTAGCAGTTGTCACTAATGTGAGTTTTTCATCTTATATCTGCGAAACATATCCCAACTAACATTCCTCAGGCGTTAATTGTACCGTTCTTCATATACCTTTCATTCAAGCACCCCTTAAATGATAATGCTGGACTGACATTATCCATGATCTCAACCGTCGTGGCTAATGTCACCGGACTCACGACTGGAGGCCTTCACCTATTTCTCCGATCTAGGACTATCTCTACCATTGGACCGACAGACAAGTTGGCCGAGTACGAGCGTCAAAAGTTAAAGCACCAGATTCGAGTAAGGGGAACGAACGGCACCATGGACTTTAATGGTCATATGCTTCAGCCGGTATCGGGACCCCGGTTCTCAAAAACAGAAAGCCAAGAAGATCTCGTGAGCGAGAAGGATAATGATCTCGAGCGTGGAGAAAGCCTATATCCCGGCGACTCCCAAAAGTTCAATTCGAGCGATCCGAATCCTTTACGGTCTAATGCGGTGTTTGAACCGGCAAACTTTCCGTTCCCGATCCCCGAGACTATTCCAATCCCTCCTACCCCCACGGCTAACGTACACAGCCGCAAACCGTCAGCCTCCTACACACTCTTTCCTAGCAAAAATCAAAGCAATACAGCATCAGTTGCGTTATTACCATCCACTACCTATAATCCTAACTCCCAATCAAACTTAGCTCCAAATAGCTTTCCATTGGAGGACTTGAGCGAAACGCTAAAACCACCCCCGTCCGTCCGAACATGGGGCCGTCATAGACGAGACTCATCAATGGCATCGTCTGCGACAGTTCAAATCGGCCTACGTATTTCGAATGTCGCAGATATAGGGCCATTGCCCAAGAGTTCCACGGAGATCGAAAGAGAATATCCTCAATACTACCCCCAGAACGAGCTACCAGCAACTACCTACCGACCAAGCCCGCTCGCAGCTTACAATGCCCCAAGCTCTCCACCACCGCAAAGCCCCGTCAAGCCGATGGATACGAGCAAGGATATCCAACCTACTTCCACCAATTCTGAAGGAGATGGGAGCATCTGCACTTTAAGTCCAACGGTCTATAATCCGAATAGTCCCACGAAGACAAAGACCCCGAGTCCAAAGGGCGTTGGATTCAACGTTCCCCGAAGAGCAAATACCACACCGATACAGGGCACATCAACGCCGCCGCCGACTCGAAGCCGTGGAAACTCGAGTGGTGTCGCAGATAGCAGGTCTGACTGGATTTAAAATTCATTAGACTTGTAGGCGCCACATTATCTGCTTTTTGAGGTTATAGACAAAAAGGATGCATCAATATGTACCACTAGAGCCCGTCTCTCCGCCAAGAGACTGAATCCCTTCATTAGCTTTTTTCCTTCGATCGTCGTCATTTCTACTTTACACAAAAAAAAGCACAGTGAACTTCGTCGTTCTCTTGTACTTTTTTTCTTTTTCTTTTCTTTGATTCTGACACTAAGCGGCGTTCGTGCGGTTGATACGATACCAAGACAGACGCTGGACTAAGACTTTTTTTTGGTTCTATTTTCTATACATCGTGGGGAGGCTGGGAGGGATACAGTATTCATGCATATACAGGCGTCAATCAGAGAGACGGGAGTCGCCTCCCATCTTTTTTACATTTCCGGGCGGCTTCACACAGTGGGAGGGTCATTGGCTACAGTTATCGTCCCGTGTGAATTCGCCGGGATGCTGTACGTTGGGGGCAGGCATGTCGGATTTTTCTATGACTGGATGACAAGACAAAGGCTACGAACTACGGTGTACTTACTTGCAAAGGGGGAGCGGACGTAGGAACCCTAGTGGTATGGACGGTAATAGCTGCCGCAGATGAATCTAGCTAGGAAATCATGATTACATATCTAAAATTTTCTGAGGTTCCAAGGTTGCTTTGATATAATTTGATGATGCCGCGTTTTCCGTCGATCGGCACTGCAATGTTCTCTGATCGTCTGTTCACGCCGATCGAGAAACGGGGCCGAAACGGAGGGATCGACTCTCAAACTGAAAGGCGAAAACCCACCATACACCCGGATTTGTCTGTGAAACAGGATCGCCTGCCATCCGATGCAGCTTATAAATATACTATCATGAATAATCAACAGTAGAATACGACCATCCTTAGGTAGGTGGGCGTCACGATGGATCAACACTTCTTCACTTTGCTAATTTGGATAAGACAAAACCTAAGCAGAAACACGCTGATACATATCCCACCATGTGTAGTATGTATCTATTGGATCTAATGATTTAATTTTCTACTCGTAGGGTACCTACCTATGCACTTAAATTAGATCTATTAGCGGAATCTCATCTATGTTCACATCTTGCAGCACTTCGCCATCCATGATACCAGGTACATATCCATCTCCCATAATCTCATACGAGGACTGATGAGAGGGGGATGAATCTCTAGTGAGCCCTTCAATTTCCTGCTGTGAAACCGGACGTAAAATGCGGGGGGCTCCAAACCCGGGAACCACATGAATCTCATCGTTCCGTTTACATCGGAATGATCCGATGCCCACATTTCCCGCAGCTGTGAAAAAGAGAGTACATCCACGGTTGCGTAGTGCTGGCGGCTGTGTCTCATTTGAAAATAGCTGCCTTGTACTACTAATAGTAGAAAATAGGCGTTCTGCACTATTATAGTCGTCGAGCGTCGGACGACTCAAGTTCTGATCGGAGTAATTCAGCTGGACAGCGTCATTTATAACAGCGTGCCAGGATGGTACTTCTGTCATCATCTCCGCTGGGGCTTCTTTCGGCCACCTAAAAGGACCACACATCTTCATTGCCTGGAGAATAAGAGTGAGTTGGTCCGCCGTGTCTATTTTCGCGAGAGAATCTATTACGTCAAGTTTGAGTGATCGGATTCGAAGAATTGAGCCATTAATCAATTCAGCCGTGGAACAAGCAACTTTTGACAAATGAAATGTCGTCGGATGTTGGGCGATGTCTTCCTGGGTCCAGGAGGGACCGTCCAGAGAAGATCTAAACGAAATCGACTCCAGTATCCACTTAGGGAATGATCCCATGTTATCAGACATCGACATATCCATAGGGAATGCCCAACGACTATCTCGCAGAACACTTAGGCTTTTGTCCTGCTGTATGATTTTGACTATGGCTTCGCATATGACCGTGCATAGTGATTGTTTGTAATCTGGGATTAAAGGGGCTACGGTTCCCCAGTTTGTAACCATGCCCAAAATCCCATATACAAGGTCGCGCGGATCCGTAGCCTTGAAATTTGAAAGAGTTTTGATAAGTTTTGAGAAGGAAATCTTGCCGTTTTCTCTAATAGATTGACGAATGCGGATTAATGGTTCGAGGCGCTCGATCATCAACTTAGTGCCATGCTCCAGCTCACTCAAACGCTCATTGGAGAGGAGAGACCGACGGGTAGTAGCGCAGCAGGTAGTTAAATGCTGATAGAAACGATAGGGTGCCACATATGGGCAAGTCTCGGACGCAAATGCAAATTCTATCTCTGTGGGCAGCGCCATTTCCTGTATAATCCAGACACGATTCCACCAGGGAGTAAGGAGAGGATCTAGGCCGATGATAGAATACCAATAAGGCTTTGTGGCGAGATGGAGTTCGAGCCGGTCGGATATCCCATGGATATCGAGATGTTCATCCTGCTCGAATATTCGGAGAAACTTAAACGCACTTTGGGCGTATCGAGACACTGGTGGTGATGATGATTCCCTTACATCCGGGGGAGTTGAATATGAACATTCGCCGAGCCATATGACCGTCTTCTGACAATTTGTATATATGGTGTCCATCATAGCCACTTGGGCGGATTTCTCATTATCATCTGCTTGATTTATACATACCGCATCAACCCACATGATCCGTGGTAGGGTTTCCGAACGGAGACGTCGAAGAGCGAAATAGAGATTCTCAGTGATCTGAAATGGACGACCCTCGATATTTATATATCGTGTTTTGGCTGGATCACCCCAGACATAGGATAATGCCTCATACCCGGAGTTATCACTTCGACATACTATCTGTAGACTGCATTCGATCTTGTCGTTCCATGTTCCAGGTTGGATAGTGACAAGCCTTATCTCACGATCTGGTTGACTTAGTGATGTGAGTGTATTGACTCTGTGATGTGTATGTATAATTATCGTCGCATGAGCGAGGAGGGGGGGCTGATTTTCTTAGCACGTTAGCCATTACTTAGAAGGTAGCCAGAGAGGTATATCAGAGTCTTCGGATGTTCAAATTCCCTTCCAAATACGAAATTGAAGAAAAGCTGTACTCTTATGAGGTTGTCTGATCATCCGCAACCACATAACATACTGAGGCTGAGAGCCTGCAAGCATGATTCTAAACCAACCATGTTTATTGACCCATATGGTCTTGAATAGCGTAGGCATCTCGAGGTAACTAGTTTTCCCTGCATCATTTTACCGCCCAATATTTTAACCGACATACCAATAAGGTTAGATAAAAGACGACTCCCAGAAATATCCGTAGCATAGAGCGTGAATAGCGCAACACAGCCACAATGTGGCGTAAGCTTGCCTACAAAAAGTGGAGACGGTACTTGGGTACCTTGAATTTTTCGAAGCTTAGGTCCGTTCGGAATTTGTGATTGTATCAACCTCATAACCCTGACACCAGGTGACATATTTGGGGGTAGAAGGCCGAATGACGGTGTTAGAATGAGGTGACGAGGTATAATTCTGCCTTAGCCGCACAGAAGCCGTCCCTATGAGGTTCGCGGATATCCTCATCGACTTGGCCGCTGTTGTCAAAGCATCCCGGTCCGTCGCATCGAGGCATATTGAGCTTCGAGCTCGCCAAGTCGACCGCTATGGCCAAACCTCAAGTATCGTGCGGTCATTGAGAGAGACGCAGTCAAATACTCGTCCGAACCCTCCGGAAGCAACCAATACTGCTGATCCCCCAATTGGTAGTGAAGAAAACCCGCATGAAGCGGCTTCTCACCCTGACATAGTGACGCCAGTATCCAAAGGCATAAAATCTGATGCGAGAGACTCTACTTTGAATAGTCCTCAGAATGATCCCCAGAAGTCGCATGGGGATCAACCAGACCTTCACCGAAATCTTTTTCAACGCAATTCACCAAGGGATACAATAGCCACTCAGCACCCCTCTGTGCTACATGTGCAATCAGACCAGAGCGCCATTCTAGCGCAACTGAGAAAAAGCGCCAATGACGCTAAGGAACGCCACGATATTGGATCTCCTGTGTCTCCTCAACCTGATTCGTCAAAACCAACTGTACCCCCAACTCAAGAGGATGTTCCTCCAGATGTGAATGTCAACGTATTTCGTACGAATCGGGGCACGCAAATATTAGAAGGAAAAAAAGATGCCTTACGGACGAATCAACCTAGCGTCCCGGCTTCGTCCCCTGGGTGGTTCAAAGACTTTGGTCATGGAAACTCGAAACCCCACCTTCAGGAAACCAAGGCGCCGCCTCCTATTGCTGAGAGCGCGGCGACGCAGGGAGCTCCAACCGCGAATGAGAATGCGACACATGCTGCCATAGATAAGGACGAGTCAGATACTAAAGAAGAGGCTCCCAGCCGGGAAGCTGACCAGGAGACAAGCACACAGACAATTAACGAAATCGTATCTAAGGCAGAAATAGAAACAGAGACAGAGACACCACCGGGCGTAGCTACTGAAACAGAAACGATGTTTGGCAGCGAAACGTCTAAACCAGCTTATGCTCTAAAGGAGTCTAGGGTACCGTCTACTCGCTTGGGCCGACTATGGAACTACGGGGGACTAGCTGCCGGCATGCTCGGCGGAGCTATCAGCGAAGGGTTTAGCAGAGGACTCGGGGGTGGTGGTGAGGGTTCGGTGCTGTTCAGCCCTGGGAATATGGAACGATTAGTCGCTAAGCTCTCGCGAATGAGAGGCGCGGCTCTTAAGATAGGTCAGGTGATGAGTTTCCAAGACTCCAAGATGCTCCCGGGACCTATCCGAGAGGTTCTCCAGCGAGTACAAGATCGAGCCGATTACATGCCTGCGTGGCAACGCGATAACATGCTTTCCACGAGTCTTGGGCCCGAATGGCGAAATCTATTTGACGAGTTTGAAGAGACACCGATAGCGGCGGCATCGATTGGACAAGTTCATCGCGCGACACTCAAGTCCACGGGCGAGAAAGTTGCAGTCAAAATTCAGTTCCCCGGTGTCGCCGACTCTATTAACTCGGATTTGGATAACTTATCCATGTTGTTAACTGCCTCTAAGCTACTACCGAAAGGGCTTTACCTTAATAAAACGATAGACAACGCGCGAACGGAGCTTGCATGGGAATGCGACTACGAACGAGAAGCGGAATGCGGAAGACGCTACCGAGCTCTTCTAGCCGACGAGCCGGACGTCTTCGTCGTACCCAAGATCCACGCCGCGGCCTCCGGGAAACGAGTTCTGACG
The DNA here is from genome assembly GCA_003314315.1 of Annulohypoxylon stygium. Lineage (NCBI taxonomy): Eukaryota > Fungi > Ascomycota > Sordariomycetes > Xylariales > Hypoxylaceae > Annulohypoxylon > Annulohypoxylon stygium. The sequence goes on along the minus strand of QLPL01000038.1, from coordinate 537,643 downwards.
ATGGAGTTCATGGAAGGGATAGGGGTTACGCGTGGCAAGTCCTTTACACAAGAACAAAAAGACTGGATCGGCACACAAATTCTGCGGCTCTGCCTGCGGGAGATCACCGAGTTCCGGTTCATGCAGACGGACCCTAACTGGACCAATTTCTTGTATAACGCTAAGACCAACAAGCTTGAGCTTCTTGATTTCGGTGCTTCGCGCGAATTCCCGGAACGCTTCGTCGCGCAATACGTTAGACTGTTAGCCGCGGCCTCGCGCTCAGATCGTAGGACCATCAAGGAGCTGTCCGAGAGATTGGGTTATCTGACGGGCCACGAGAGCAAGACCATGCTTGATGCGCATATCGCCTCGATTTTGACACTCGCCGAACCGTTTTCCGAATCCGCGCCTAGGGTATATGATTTCCAGGACCAGACCATTACAGATCGCGTTAAGGCACTTATCCCCGTTATGATTAGAGAGCGGCTCAGCCCGCCGCCCGAGGAGACGTACAGTCTGCATCGCAAGCTTAGTGGCGCATTTCTGCTCTGCGCAAGGCTAGGCAGTAGAGTGCCATGCCGAGAACTGTTTGAACAAGCATTAGGGAAGATGAATGTACGATATAGTTATGTACATGTACTATAATGACCCACCTCTGTATAAAAACTGCGACGATTTATTAAGTCATAAAGGGGGAAGGGGACGGAGCATGGATAAAGAGCATGGGTAGGACAGCGGGAAAATGGTATCATTGACGTCTAAAACCATAATAGATAGACCGTAGAGCGCAAACCTCCGCGCTCGACCAAGTTTAAAGAATAAACTCCTTTCATCACCATCATTGCATTCGCATGACTGATCGTGACCATGCTTATCAACTCGTCTCCCGTCTCGGCGCAGGCATAGGCGCATCCCTCCTCTCCCTCGCCGCCAACTTCTTCCTGCGCCTCTCAATCACGCGATCAACCTGTTTCTTCTTCAACCCCGCAAAGCGGTCCACAAGCAACCTCTTCTTCTGCTCGCTCTTCTTCAGATAAAACGGCTTCTTCCCCTGCTTCACCAGCTCCTTCTCCTGCTTCCTATGCTCCTCCAACACCCTCTTCTCCTTATCTCGTTGTTCCTGTGCCTGCTTCTTCCCCTGCATCGACTTTAACGCGCGTTTGAGTTCCTCCTTCGCCCCCTCGTCTCGGGTCTTTTTTATGGCCTGGCGGAGTTGCGCCATCTCGTCGTCCCGGTATTTATCCAGGAAATCGTACGCTCTTCGCGCTTTGTCCTCGTCGAGCGGGCGCCCCGAGACCGCGGACGAGAAGCGCGGGTCCCGCGCCACGGGCTTGTGGACGGCGATTACTTCGCGCTTCCGGCTTACGGGACGCTTGCTCGATTGTTCAGCTGGCGCGTGCTTGCTCGTCCTATGTGCGGGGTTGAGGTGGGATTTCGAGGGCGCGTGGGAATCGGGCTGGTCGCTGTTTTCCGATTCGTCGCCGGAGTCTTGGGGGTCGCGGCCTTTGCGCCGACGGGTGTTGGGGAGGGAGGCTTGGGCTTTGGCTAGGGCGCCGAAGGAGATTTGGGAGACGGCTGCGGATGGGTCGTCTATTTCTTCGTCTTCGTCGTCGGATGCGGAGTCGGGCTACGAGAAGTGTCAGTAGTGGCGAGGTGGTCAATTGAAGGAAGGGTGTATCGCATACATCCTCGTCGTCCTGTTGTTCTAGATTCCGTTCTAGGTTCTGTTCATACTGTCCGTCGGAATCCTCATCTTCGCTACCTTCTTCGCCTTGAGATTCATTGCAAGGTATGTCATCCGGCTCGTTCCTTCTGGCGCGAACACGCCGTTGGAGATTAGGAAGAGGTGCTTTCCGCTTATATCTTGGTCTTGATCGATCCATTTTGAATATTTGTAAATGTAATTTCTAATCTCAAGCTTCGGTATAGGTAGCGTAGGTATGTACAGTATGTATAGGTAATATATGATGATCTCTAAAAAAAAGGGTGGCGGCGATAAGATAAATTTTTTATCGATAACATTTTTAAATCTGCATCTGGCATCTGCACCTGCCACCCCACTTGGTAAGTACCTTACCTAGTACTCATGACAATGTCAACCTCGAACTCAATCTTGAACTCAACCTTGAACTCAATTCAGCGATAAAGTTCGCGACAACTTCAAGGTTCCTTTTATTTCTATTTATGATGTTATTCACATCCTTGCAGCACTACGTCCTTGCTTGATTGTTCAAATCTACCTCATCCTCTCCCCCATGCTATATAATCCTAGCACTATGCTGAATGTCAGCGCACAACTCTCTCGTAGATTCGTAGCGCCTCTTCCCTCCTACGTAAAATTTCAAAAACGATATAGTCATCGTGATCCATATCCACACCACGTCGCCCCCTCCACCTTCATACCACCAGGTGGCCGCAAGGCCGCGCAACGCGCAGAGAGATCGAAGAACATATACAAAGATCTCATTTACAACGAATTACTAAAGGCGACGCAAGATCAGCTTGCACAGTCTAAGTCTAAGAGACAGTCTAAGGATATGGATAGCAATGGATCGCCGTCTGGAGAGATGCCATGGAAAAAAATGAAAACAGTGCGTCAGGAGCTTCGACATGGAATGGAGCGAACAATAGAAAAACAGGAACACGGAATTTGGCATTACGAAGGCCCCCATTATTCTCCCACATACGTCGCCCTACCAGGCATCCACACCTTATCCCCATATGAAGCCAAGAAGAAAAACAAAAGGGAAGAGAAAAAGGACGAGAAAAGGGAAAGGCAGGGTAAGAAGAAACCCAAACCCAGTCAACCGTCTGAAAAATCAGGCGGAACACCCCAGCCTACGACACAATATCTTACCTACGCCTCCTATCCTCCCTTCATCTTGCCTGCCCCGCGCGTCATCCTCCTAATCATCGATCTCAACGGCACTCTCCTCTTTCGCCCTTCGAGGAGAGCACCCAAGGAATTCATCGCGCGCCCTCACGCGCGCCAGTTCCTGTCTTACTGCCTTCGCACCTTCAAGGTTGTCTTCTGGTCCTCCGCCAGGCTGGAGAATGTCGGATCTATGGTGGGGGATCTGGTCGCCTCCCATCAGTACAACGATATCGTCGCCATCATGGGCCGCGAGCATTTCGGCCTCACGGAACTGGATTTCTTTAAGCGGGTCTGGTGCCACAAGCGGCTGACCACGGTATGGAAAGACGATGTGATCCAGTCCCACCATCCGGAGGCCAGCCTAGGCAAGGTCTGGGACCAGTCCAACACGGTGCTCATCGACGACTCGTGGGAGAAGGGCCGGAGCGAACCCCACAATATCATCCAAATCCCCGAATTCACAGGAGGGGAGGAGAGAAACCACATACTCCCCCAAGTCCACGATTACATCAATGAGTTGTCGCGCCAGGCTAATATTAGCGCGTACATGAGACAATCTCCGTTCGTCTTGCGGGACGACTTCGTACTTAGGCCTGACCACACGGAGTCGATTACTAAACTAGGTTGGAACCACGCACTTAAAGAATTGCAATGGGGCAAATGAAGTATATATCTAGAAAAATAAAAAATAAAAAAGGGGGTACTCAAATTCCTGGGATGTAGGCAACCGGAGTTCAACGGCGTTGAGTTGCGAGGGTAGCGTTATGAGATGGAAATTGCGTTAATCAGATATTAAGCTTGAATGGCTCGGCTGAGCTATTATACGCGGTGTTTTACAAATAGGACGATGAGCGATGCTCAATGTTACGAGATCCAGATGGATGGTATCCACGTATATACATACCTATTTTCTACTCTGTTCTCTCTAGCATCTATAGTCATTGTCAATTTCAACATACAATCCTCTAGGGTGCCAAAGGATGAGACAATACACTCTCCCGCGTATCTTAGTTGGATTCGAAGCCGCTTTCACACTACGCGAGAGGTGTTCGAAGTCAAATCATACTCCTAGAGAAGCGTCTACCTAGGTGCAGATGCTCATTAGGGGCGACGAGTCGACCCGCGACTAGGTGAGCTTGATAAAACCTGATATGAACAATCTCATACTTTTTAACACCATTCAGCCTGAACGAGAAGAACCAACACGACCAGATACTCGAGCTCTGAATACTAAGTCTATATTCTCATCTATGTTCTAACTCAGGACTTCTCTTCTTAATACTCTACGCAGATATTTACGATCTCACATCTACATCTACATCTATCTCAACTAATACTCACCTACCTACCCAAACACCATCTTCAACGCCCTCAAAGCCTGCTCATTCGCGGCAAACAGTATTCCCCCTGCCATCACCGTCCTGCCCAATCTCATCACAGTGCCCCTCCAAAACCCTCTAACCCCATCCTCCCTATACACCGCCCTAACACACTCCCCCGTACTCACGACCCTCGCCTGCTGCGCCTTCGTCTTTACCGTATCGAACGGCTGCGTCGCCAGCGTCGTCAGTGTCCCAGCCAGCGCCCCATTCGCAAAACTGGTTACGGCGCTGTTCACGTCGATTTTTCCGGCGAAGTGGACCCGTTCCCAGTCTTTCAGGGCCGCGTAGGAGCCGAGCCGGAACCCGGTCGTGCCGATTTGCTTTAAGGTCGTGGTAAGGTAGCCGGCGTAGAGGGCGCGGAGAGCGCCTTGCTCGCGGAGGAGCGTGGAGATGCAGTGCAGCGGGGAGCGGAAGCGCTGCGAGGTCCGCGCGTCGTCTATTAGGGCGGTTTTGATGCGCTCGCTGGGCGTCACTATGATTGTTGAGGCGACGATGCCGGTGAGCACTGGAGATGGTGTGTTAGTAAGAAAGTAGGGTGGATAGGGGTGGGTGGATAGATGGGTGAGATTGTGAGAGGGTGAGGGAGGCGTAGCCTTGGAAGCTGGAAGCTGAGTCAGGCCGATGAGAGGGGAGAAGGGCCGAAACGGTGGGAGCTCTTGGTAAGGTAGGTAGGTGATGCATACTGCCAGAAGCGATGGACTGCGCGGTGGACGACCGGTGTGTCTCGGGGTCTGAGAAGAGGGAGCGAATGCTGTCGAAGGCGACGAAGCGCACAGCGTCTTTGCCGATGGAACCCTGCAGCCGCGCGGATAGGAGCGGCGGGTCAGCTGAAATGCGCCTAGGCAAAACGGTCCAAGATAGAAGATTTGGTGGTTTGTATGTATGTCTGGTACGTATATTGGTATATAGGACCAAGGTAGGCATGTATTGTTGTATTACTATAAATCCCCACGTATAATATGACCAATATATAACAATACACATCCCGGGATCACAGTTACGAGGGTTACGCAAGACAGGACTGTGCGACCCGGGGGACGACGGGAGGGAAGCAGGCTGAATGGCAGACGCAGGTCGATGGGGACCGCATGCAATGCAAGGCACTCCCCGGCGGCCGAATCACGTAGATCGTGCCCCCGGGTACGACGTATTTTGCGAATAATAAAATAAAATGAGGATTAAAAAAATAAAGTAGAGCATAAGGCTAGGATTCGAGAGACATGCATCCTGCAACTCGCAGAAACGGGAGGCCAGCTCGCCGGCCTGCAGAGCTGGGCGTTCCCCAACCCCTCCTTTGTCTTTGCTCCTCAAGCTGCTCGATCGAGTAAATGATACGAATATCCAATCCGCGTATTTGCTTTTTTGTCGATATGACACGGCAGCTCGGCTCTCTCCTTTCGTGGAAAATTAAGGTAGGCATGTATGTATGTAGACAGGTAGACAGGTATTTTTTTTTCCACAGCCGCCAGCGTAAGTGGCTTGCTGGCTCGGGGAATTGCCAATTGCCCGAGACGCACGACATCTTCCCCGCGGAAGCCCATGCCAAAGGAACACGATCCGGTCGTAGGGAAGGGAAGCGAGGGAATCCGTCAAAGCAAAGACAAGACAAGATGAATTGGTAGGCAGATTGGTAGATAGACGAGTAAAAGCACTAAGCACATACCACGATCATAGTCGAGCACCCCTTGTATAGCGCGCGTAGTCCCTCCTCTCTAGCGACCTTAGCCACGACCATAAACGGGTTTCTGATGCCCTCGTGACCGTACAGCTGCACGCGCGTCTTCGCGAACTCGAACGGGTACGTGCAGGCCGACTCGACACCGCCCGCGATCCCGCCGGCCACCAGCGAGATAGCCGGGGACGTCTTGCCGTCCGAGCCCGCGACCATATTCTTGGTCTTCCCTCCCACTTCTCCTTTCTCTCGCACACTCTCACTCTCATACACACACACTCTCTCTTATTTTCAGCCCTTACATTAAAGGCATGTGAAAATTAAGATACCAAGAACGGCGTAGCTCCTCCTGTGATTTGTGATTTATGATTTAAATTATGAGGATGCGGCGAAGCGAACCGATGCGAGGTGATCCCGTTCCTTGAAACAGGAGGATACGAAGCAGGTACGGTAACGTATGCAAAAAAACAAAAATTGGGATGACGTTTAGGAACTTCGCAGTGCCGTAGGAGAAAATGCTCCCCCATCTGCAGTTAGGTCCGAATATTTAGTTTCATAGCGGGTTAGCGATTGAACCCCCACCCAGCTTATGCATGTAAGTTCTTGGTACTTACCTTTATGTAAGGATCGATTGGTCTGGCAATCTCCCGTGGGGGCGGGTAGCGGCGCTTGAGGAGGTTCGTTGGACGGGGTCATGCTACACAGAGCCAACAATAAATCAGTAATGATCCTGATAGGTACCTACTCATGCACAATACATACAATATTAGATGGATAGGTACATGGGTATTAGATGTTGGAAGAAAGACATGGCTGCTTATACTTTCACCCCCCTTCAGCCCACACCATCTCAGTGACTAAGTCGATCAGTAAGCCAGCCACAAGTATCAAGACGCAAGACGGGGAGAAGGCTCTGAGGCCTATTTCATGAGATGTATTGTATCATGTCATCGTCACCATTAATAGGCCTCACATCTCCAGTACCTACATGTACAGCTGAACTTGGCAATATCGCCGGAGCATGGAACCCTCACGGCTAGTGTACAACAGAATCAGGATGTCCATCACCACAATCCGTTCCGTGAAGTACTTTATGCCTACATCCCTCAGACACCTCCCTAAGCACTTGACAACAGCACTAGGATCACTAGGGTATCCAGCCAAGCCAATGCCTATTCATGACCCAATCCACAATCATGTCATCCCCGAACGTGCCTGAATAGAACCACCTAGATCTCACTATAGGAATTAGGCAGACGGGTTCTCGCGACTCGGAGCATTGTTCGCCTTCTGAGATGAAGATATGCCGAGCAGCCCGGCAAACCGCCATCAGCCGTATGCGGGGCCGTGTCCGAGGTGCTCCCATTCGGCATTCATAGGTTCTGCCTGGCCGACATCGGCCCATACGTCTAATTTCTCGAGCTCTCGCTTGAAGAAATCTTGCTCGTTTCGTAGCGCCTCTCTGATATCCGCCGCCATCTGGTTAGGATACCTCCGGACGTTAAACCAGTGGGTCAGGCTTCGGAGGGCCTGCTCTAGTGGCAGCGCCTCCTCAACCTCCGCATCTACGTCGCTACCCGCCAGCCACTCATCTCGGAGTTCTGGTCGACAGTGCAAATAAATTGCGGTGATAACGCGCATATTACTCTGCCGCCACTTACGGCCGCAGTAGGGTACTTGATTCTTGAATAGCTTAAGTGTGTACAGCCGCAGCTCGTTCTGTGGTACCTTGAGTGACTTGCGTATAATATTAGACGACTTATATTGGACGAGTAATAAATTGCGATGCGCCTTATTCTTGCAGATCTTCTGCATGATTCGCAGATAGTTGATGAGGGCAAAGAAATTGCGGCGAGAGAAATCGGTTATAGGTTCCTTCGGCAGAGGGTTTACTGGGTAGCCCAATTCGTCTACTTCGGGACGGGTGGGTACCCGTCCATCTGTTTTGTTTGCAGCATCGCCGATTTCAGCGCCTGCAGCCACTTGTTCATGTGGTGATCGCCGTCGTTTGATAGGTGGTGGTGCCGCATCATCCTCGCTTTCGTCTTCAGGCCCATCAATCTCAGTCGGCTCTTGCGGCGCCTTATCTATGGGGTGGGCGTTATCGTTACAGAATTGGAAGAAGCTATAAGCAGCATATATGAGACAAACAAGATCATAAACTCGCCATCGCTAAGAAGTTCTTACCTGTATTCGAGGCGATCTGTCTTGCTATCCACCACCTGTTGTATATCTTGATGTGCGAATAACTTCAGTACTAAAGGAAGATAATTAGAATCCAAAAGTAACTGTGATAGGTACTCGAACTTGAGGATGTCTAGAGGGAATTGAAAAAAATTAGCATATCGAAGTATCATCATGACGGGGGTAACATACGCGAGATTTTGAGCCATTTCATAAGTAGAAGAATGATACCCGTGGCAGCTTTCGATTCGATTTCTCTGTTTCTCGTAGCATCTAACTCCTCCGAAGGTTCAGTGCCATCCTGGTTTGCGAAGCTGCTGGCACCCATGGAACTATCTTGCGATCGATTTGTAGCTAGGCCACCGTTGACGCGGGGCTGGGAATTTACTTGCATTCCCGACTGCTGCTGGCTATTAGCTGGCAGGGCAATACACGCCGTAACATTGAATAATACGCCCTTCATAAGGACTATTACTAAAGACTGCAGTTGCGGTAGTGCTGCGGCCTGTCATTGGTTAGTAATGGTCCGGTTAATTGTGAGTGGCGAAGATACTCACGTAAAAAGTTTCGATAGCTTCTAGACGCCGCTTGACTTCTGGATCGAGGTTCAGGTTTGGACCGCAGTCGATTTCGGCACCTCGAGCTTTCCTCTCTCTCTGCTGAATAGCTTCAAGGATTTTGTCCTCATCCACATCATCGCCAATTTCTAAGGCATCCAGGTCCATATCTTCGATATCATCGTCTGATGGATCCCATCCTCGTTCAAATCTTTGGAACTTTTCTCGCTCTTCCCACAACTGTCTTGTGGCCCGGGTCATCCGCACTCTCTTAGAGAACAGTTCGCCGGCTTCAAGGATCGATGCAGGGACATCGCTTCCTTCCCATTTACGACCAACGAGGATGTCTTGTAGGCCAGCCCCACCCTTACCTCCTGCACTGTTGCTAGTAGCATCTAAGGGGGGGTACATGAATGGAAAGTTTTGGTTCGTTTGGTAGTTCTGCTTCTTGCCTCCTTTCCCGCCAACTGCCGGAGATGGCGGAGGAGACGGAGCTGGGGTAGCAATGTGAACAGGTTGGTGCAGGATCGACGCCCCTCCGTTCTGAGTACCCGGAGCAGCGGGAAGAATACCATTCGACCCATTATTTCTAGTGGGATGGTTGGGCAGCGGCGGCAAGAGCGAGGTATTATCTGCTTCGAGGGGTATGATTGGTTGAGGGGGTACATATGCTGGGTATTTCGAAGTAATTTCCTGTCGAAATACATGATAGTCAAGAGGTGTAGCTGTAATAAGGTCTTTCTCCTTGTCATCCACGGCCGTCTCCCTAAGGGCCTTTTTAGTTTCGCCAATCTCCTTGGTCCCACCAAACTCAAGAAGGATTGATTTCCATAAGAGTAAAAGCGTCTATTTCGTTAGCAGAACATTACGAAACGCGCTAAAAGGGCTCATACCTGAGGGACTGGCACAGAGGTCCCCTCTTGCCACCGGAGCTTTGCCGAGGCTGAAAGCATGAACGTCGTCAAATGGGGATCCAATTCCACTGCTCAGATTAGCTCCACATTTGAGTAGAAGCTTGGTGGTTGGATACTTACGAAGCTTGCGCCTCACTAGGTTCATGCCGTCTAGGTCAATGAGCGTTTCTTGTATACACATGTACACAATGGTCATTAGGTTCGTTAGGTCAGGAGGAGGCTCTGTCGGGATAACACCTTGGGGTCTCTGAGAATCCTCCACCCTAAACGAGGATTAGTAGGTTAATCATTGGGTCGAAGAATATCAAATACCATAGTGCCTCATAAGCATTTCGTAGAGCCTTCCATATGATGGAAATCCCGTCCCACTCTGCGAGCAACTTGACGGCAGACTTCATTGCGGCTATTTGAGCGGGCGTTGCGACGCTTCGGATTTTCGTTCTATCTCCTTGAGGGGAACCAGCAGTGTCGACCCATCGACCCAAAACTAGGTAAGTAATTCTCGCTATCGCAGCACCACGGGTACCAGCATCGCCGGATTTGACACCATCCAGAGCCTGCTGGACAAAGTTTGTTCTAACTGCATCATCTGCTTCATCCCAAGTAATCTCATCTTGTCTTGCGGCAATATCATGTTCCCACTGCCACCCAAAGGCTGTCTGAGCAGTATGCAGTCTCATCCATTGCGGGCGTTGGTAGACGAACCACTCATCGATCTCCTCTTCATGTGGCCCCGTGTCAGAGTACTCGAAGTCATACGCCGCAGCCTCATTACGGGGGAACTCGGATACTATGCGCCTCAGTTGCGCTAGCGAGAGAGAATCAGGGGGTTGGTTGTTCGCCGATGGAGAAGGTTGTGCAGGCGGATTAGGCTGAATATAGTCTCGCGGTTGTAGTGGAGGTCGAATGACTATGGGGTTGTAAATGGGCGCTGTGTTAGCGGTGCCAGCGGTGCCAGGGCCAACGCCTGTGACTCCTGTGTCGGCCACATCCTCTGGAGCTTTGGGTGCATCAGCACCGTCATCGGCAGATCTTGACCACAGCGAATTCATGGTGTTTCGACGCGTTGCGGGGGTTGCGAGGGTTGCGATGAACGCGCTGTCGCTTAAGAGAACATAACGAGAATTGAAGCGGAAACGTCCATACGGATCTCCCAGGGAATGTGTAGTAGAAAATGCACCAAGAACATATAAAGAGGGGTGATTTTTAGCTTGGTCTAATATCGTCAAGAATATCTGAATTATTTGAAGCTGTTAACGACCAAGTGCACATCGACGAAGTGGGTAGGTTGCAGGTGGGTTGAAAATGTACCAAGGTACCGGTGAGCAGCTCGAAAAATAAATGGAGAATATGTGGGGAAATAAGGTTGTGGCGCGAGCTCAACAAATCATTAATTTCACTTTGATGCATTCAAGTTATGTTCATAAACAGCATTGGTATAATTCGAGTTATATCATCACTGTTGATTAGTATCAGTATCACTTCCAATTCAAGTTTACAAGAGGGAAAAAGATATTCGAGAATGAAGGGTATGACCTCCCTTATTCGCTCTTTAATTTGGCCCTACTCTGGATTCGGGCTACTATCTTTACTAATTTGCTGAGAAGCTTCATCATCCTTCATACCCTGTTTCTTCTCTCTTGCTTGGGCCCGTCGCTTTAGTTTTCTTAGCCGGTTTAATCGCTGTTTCTTTTCTTTCAAATGTTGCTCCTTGTCAACGACCTGTTTCTTTAAAGACTCATCCTGCTCCTTTTTCGCCTTCTCCCGAACTCTGAGGATTATCCTCCGCTTCTTTCCAGGTCTCCTCTTCTGCTTTCCTATGCCAGTCGATGCGCTCTGACTGGCTTGGCCATTTGATGTAGTCGATTTCTGATTGGTGGTGATAGTAATCGTCGTCACCTTCCAGGGCTTTTCAAGACCCCATCTTCTCTTATTTGCGTCTTGAAAGATATAATTTGCGCTTACAGCAGCAGCTTTGAATTTATCTGCGGTTTCAGCAGACGGCTCGCTAGCTAAATAGTACGAGATGGGGCGTCTGGCAACTACAAAGGCGCCTTCGCCATTCTTTTCAGCGTTGGCATCCTGGGATTCGAGGACTACTTTATGGGACGGCTCCTCGTTCCGGAATAGCCGAAATGTGAACGCCTCTTCTCCAGTGGCTTTAGCGCCCTCGTCGTCATCGACGCCATCATCGACAACATCCCCGTTTTCACCCCCTATCCGAGATAGCTGGGGATTTTGTGATTTATCGTTACTGCCTGCTTCGAAGTCCAAATCCAGCAGACCAGAAAGTTGCGCGTTCAGTTTTCTGCGTAAAGTTTCATCTAATTGGTCATCCTCTGCTGACTCTTCATCTGAAGCAGACTCATGCAAGTCCTCTCGCCGGACTCTTGATATTCACCGTTAGCCTGGTCTGGGAAAGGGGGAGGCGTATATAAAAGTATTCCATACCGTTTGGCATCGGGCACTTCGAACATGACCTTCGTAATATGAATACCTGGTCTCAAGTGTGGGGTTTAAATTGAGTACGGAGGTCGATGGGGTATTGTGAAATGATGATTCTGTGGCTTGGCTGTACGACGATGAGAAAGAAAATGAATGGCTTTGCTGGAAAGCTTTGACCACCATTAAATCTCCATGCAAATTGTGGGGGCCATTTTCAGCCGCTGTCCATTAGCGGGTTAGCACTTGCCTTTAGGCTCGTTTCACCTGAATGGCCAATTCCCAAACCTTGGAGCACCGCTAATCTTTTAGCTGAATCCTACCTCCAGAGGGCGGTACCACACACTCAGCTTCGTACTAGGAGTAACGGCCGTAGTTTAAAGTTTTGTACCACCTTACATTACCTTTGTTCGTAATACTACATCGGCCGCCTGCTAATTTATCACTAAGACGGAAGTACTTTGTGAAGGGTCATGATCGAAAAAGAAATGGCAGGTCACAGTCATCAGGGTCATCAGATGGCATGTGCAACCAGACAGACTAGAATATAAAGTCATCCCTTCTAACCTACCTAACTATTTTTCCTTCTATCCAACTTGCTCATCCGTCTTCTTACGTATTCTTGATATCGGAGTTTACGAAACGCCTACTTTGTGATGCCTTGCTTACTTATGTTCAACGTTACCTAGCCATTGGTAACTTAGTAATTTGCAATTATCGTCTAAGAAAATCACTTTATTAAGCCACCGCCTTATCTTGCTCCTCTCATGCTTACTCTTCCGGACCCGAAAGTTATCCACTACACACTGACTAGTACGAAGGAATTATCCACACTGCAAGCTGATCGTTGTTAAAAAAATGGGAAATCGAAGTCTTCAGCTTGGGCGAATGGCCAGATGGATGCTCTAGTGTGGTACGGTACAGTCCTTGGCGGCTATAAGCTGCAAGCTGAAAACTAGGGCCATTGGACCCTCTCGATCCTATAAATCCATATACACACATATATAAGCGCTATAAGTCTCACATCTAACAATACAGTTGGATACAGGTAAAATACATGTTGAGGTAGTCCCGAAGATCATACGAGACGACCAATGCCCAATATTTCGAACAAACATCTCCATCCAGTATGGAGATTGCATCCATCCCTTGCTTAGAATCATCCTCTTAGCTCCTGGAAACATGCTGATGTTATGGTAGCAATCGTCATATTGAAAATAAAAGATTTTCTTCAGCAGGATAATTTACCAAAAAAAGATCTTTCTCAGCCAAGTATGCCGCGGCGCCGAACAGGAAACGAACAGGGACTATGACCGAAGTAAGGATGGATGTCGATATTTAGAGGGCCGTGCCGTTATCCGCCGCTTCGTTCACAGCAAAGGGAAACGACGACAAATTACCACTCCAGCAATACCGCTTACGATGGATATCACATGAGTTCGATCGCTGGAAAAACAACGCGGCCGCGCTGCCGGCTTGCTCCAAATTGTGTAAACAGGTAACGACGATGGTACTGTATGGTATGTACGTAGGATACGAACGAGGGGGGGATATCGAAATAGCAAAAGATGATCTCCACCTCAAAACGACGACAACAGTAAGAGATAGAGGAAACCAACTCCGGAGATTCCAATGCCGACCCGTCTCTGCGACTGTTGGAGTTATGCTGTACGTCCAAACAAAATGGTGGAGAGGGTCGTGCTCGCTATAAGCGAAAGACACGAATGAGTATCGATATAGAAAACCACCAGATACACAACCCCAAAACGGCAATAGTAACCTCTTCCTAACACGAGTACCGAGTACACGGAGACCCATCCATCCATCCAACCCATCGTCTTTCTCTTTACTCCATCTCTCCCGCTCCCCACCCCTCCCTCTCCGGAACCCTTTACAAGTCCTCCGTAAAGGGGTGCTGAAACTCCGAAAATAGCTTTTGGCCCTTTTTCTTCCTCCACAGGTCTCAAATAAGAAACGGAAAATGAGCTTTCATTAAAAATACTATACAGGCGACATATGGTAGAAGTCACGCTTTTTTTATGGCAATAAGGGCTGCCGTCGTCTTACTCGTTATTTCTCACTCACACACCTACGTCTTCTTGGTGTGTGTCGATGTGCCGTTAGATCGGCTCACGACAGTGAGGGGATGAGAATCGTGTTTGTCAAATCCTTTGACCGTCATTATATTATCCTCTCTTATCACCTGGCCTTTATGTAGGGCTCCACGAATAATGGCCCAAAGTCGAAGCATAGCTGCCCTGGGCCGGCGGGTGCTCACTCTTGCCAGGGTAGTACGGCCTGCTACTTTCGCTGCCGGGGCCACCGCTACTGTGATATGAATGAACGGGAGCACTACTGGGTTCGCCTGCCGTGGTCGTCCACGACGTTGTAGGAGGATAATAGTCGCGGGGTGGCGGTTGTTGTGATTGCGGCTGCTGCGATTGCTGAGAATGCCCGCCTGCCGACGAAGAAGGGCCGCCAGCACTAGGAGCACCGGCACCAGCACCACCACTCGCGCTTTCAGCGCTATATGTGGATGCCGAATTCAATTCATTTGAATTGCTGTTAACGGGTACGTAGCCAGAAGGCCCGTACCTGTACTCAGAAGTGTCATTGCTATTGCTCATAGAGCTAGTGCTGGGGACAGACTGATGACTCGCATGTCGTGGACTCTTGGTCGGTCGTGGATTTGAGTCTACGTATCGTGGCACACTTAAGTTGCCGTGATCTGAGCTGCTGCTCATCGAAGTCGTCGTCACCGAAAGTTGTGGTGGAGCAGAGGTCCCTTGTACGTAAGCGTATTGAGTCCGAATTGCAGGTGGTTGCTGCTCTGTTGCAGCTAGTGATAACTGCATTGACGGCATGGACGTTTGCATAGGCATCTCTTGTGGCTCCTGGGTGAAGCTTGACGTCCCAGAAAGTGGCATTTTCTGGTATGACTCGGCGGGTATGCTCGCTGGCGGGTAACTGGCTGTAGCTGAAGCCGGCATTCCGGACAGGGGCAACTGACTAGGAGGATTCCAACTGGGGTATGAACTTGAATCTGCTGTTAGCGTCGTACTCCGACGAAAATCAACTACGACCACCCCGTACACCCTCTGCTCGAAAAGGCCTCTGGAACTGCTACGATCTTGGTATTGGATAAAGGAACAACCTACTTGGATCTCATCGTCATCGGACTACCAGGAAGCTTTGATGCATTGAATGTAAACGCTGTCCTTGGTAATTCGAGATTCAACCCCCTTAGCTTCGGGTCTTGAGGCTTCACAGTTAAAGGACCAGCGACGATGCCGAGTCCCGTCTCAACCAACGCCTGTCCGCGTGAGCCGGCACTAGATCCCAAGAGAGGGATTTCTTTTCGGGCCTGGAAATTTCGAGGACTTCGTCCTCGCACCACAATAGGCGCCGTTGTCGATTCTGTTAGAACGACCTTTGATCCGTTTGCTAAGGTCCCCACTACTTTCAAGTGAAGTACGAAATGCTGCTGAAGCTCCTTACGTCTTCCATTATTCGCGGTTGCTCTACAGACTATGCATTAGTATGAGAGTTTTCTAGCACGGAAGGCTAGAGCCTTGCGGCAAGGAAGCGCGAAAACTCGACAAAAACTCACATTCTGAATTGCAAACGCCGCCACCCGATAGGGTACACGGCATATTCGCCATCCGCCTCTTGTCCATCGTCAGGGAAAGGGATCAACGGTAGCGAAGGTGGCTCCTGGTCCGGAGTCTGGGGTAATTCCGGGGAATTCGGTGGTGGCGTCTTCCAGGGGATCACGATGAGCCTCACGGGATGGCCGTCGACCGACTCGATAGCCGAGATCGTAACCTCGGTGCTGTTCACGGGAACGGTTTCGCCTGTCTCCGGGAGAATCACTGATAATTGGCCTCGAGGGGTGATGAGCGAACCGCTAATCTGGAATAAATTTCTTCGGTAACACGTCAACTCCGGCTGTAGAATTGCGCCGTCGCTCGTACTAGATGGCATTTCCGATAGGAAAAACATGCCGTGAAGCTGCGCAGAGAGCTCGAGTTGCTGCATTCGTCCATGCTGGTCAACAATGGTGTGCTTATCTTGGACCCTCCTAAACGAGAGCAGCTTGTGGTCGTGATTAACGGTAAGTTTAGATCCATCGTCCCTCAGGTCCTGGACAATCTCTTGATACGGCGGATGCTCGCCTGGCTGGTGCGGTCTCTTAAGGTTAGGGAAGCTGTGATGTTGCGTTAAAGAAGGCTGCGGGTATCTGTCAAATCCATCCGATTCCTCCTGAGGGTATCGCGGGTACGGGTAAGGATGGTCGATAGTTGGGTGGCTGCTTCTGGGCCTTCCTGGATGTTGCGACGATGTCGTCGAAGGGTGCGAGAGATTCGACTCCATGGTGTTGGGGTATCGAGTTGACAAGGACACCGGACCGCCATAGTTCGACCAAAGACTACTATGCGCTGGCTCCGGCTTCAACTCTGCCATGGTCGCCGTCAAAGTCGTTGTGGCTGACATGGGAACCTGTGTCCCAGCCGTGCTCCCAAGACCTTTCCTCGCGCGCTACCGGCGATCAACCAAAACTCTTTTCTTTTTTTCGTCTTTCGTTTTTTTAATTCCTCCTTCTCCAGATAGGAAGACGGTTTACTCAGAACATCAGAGTCGCGGCAATAACCTCTAACTGATGTTCATAGACTACTAGTCTCGCCAGGTCCAAGTTCCTGTCGAAAGGGCAAACGCCTTGATGGGAGTGTTAAAGACTTTCCTTCTAAAGGTAGGTGAAGTCAGAATAAAGTGAACGTTGAAAGGAGGTAAGGTTGCAGGCCGAAGTGTACTTGTATGGGATGGGACGGGATACGGTAGGATAGATGTTGCCTCTGAGGGGACTGTTTTGTGCAGCGAACGGCATTATCCACTACCCTGGGGGGCACGTTTAACGGTTGACGGGTCCTAGCCAAGCGGAGGTGGTCCAGGTCCAGGTCCAAAGAGAGTCAATGAGAGAGCAGGAAGCGACTTGGGGGTCTGGTACAGAAATCTTTAGTACCTACAACTGACATGGGTTTTAGAGTACAGTGCATGCAGCCCGACTGGGAAGGAGAACGGAGCTAATGGCGATCTGGCTGGGGGAAGATACAGGGCTTTTAGTTCTGCCCGGGACTTGTCCATAGGCCCTAGACAAAATATCGACAACAAGCTTGATTCTTTGATTCTCCAGACCTTACAAGCGCCAACCAAATTCAATCCTAAAAAACCGGAAGGAGATATAATATGAATTGAAGCTTTACTTCCGCACCCTGAAGGCCACGAGGCAGGCTTACCGGCCCTTACGGCTGCAGAAAAAAACACGGTCAGAACTTTACTAGACGAGGGCTGAGGAAGAACAAAATATAGGTAATGTCAGCGCAAAAAAGCTATTACAACTAGGTATGTCGGTACGCAAAGCTACCTGCTATCGTACTGTACTAAGGAATACATTATTCAACGGCAGGACTGCCCCATAAAAAGCTTTCATCTGTCTGCCGATTCTTGAGCAAGGGCTAGAGAGGTACCTCCTATCCTGTACCCTCCTCCAAGACCTACCGGCAAACGGACCTGACCATTGTGGATGAACATGACGGCAAAGCCTTGTATGGAGGCGCGTTGAGTGTGTGTGGATGGAGGGGGTACGGAGTAGGCAGGTAGAGATGTATGAAAGCATGGATCATATGGAGGCACGGGGGCCTATCGACAAGAGGCTAGCTAAAGCCATTCGAGATGCCCCTTGTAAAATAAAAAAGCCCCTCCACGCAGCTCCGTCTATCCAATGCTGGCCCTGGCCCCCAACAGGGAGGTGCTTGATTAGTTAGGAAATCCTCCGACGGCTTTTGCTAGGTACGTAGGGGAGGCCCCACTAATTTGAAGAGAGACCGTTGGACATATCCGCCGACGAAGAGCCAGAAAGGAAAGGCGCGAGGAGCATGGGTCGAGGAGGGAGAGGAAAGGCATGGGGGTGGTGTAGGTGGTGGTGCAGAACATTACGGTACAGTAAAAAAAAATATCGGTTCACGAGATTGCGTCTCTGGCTAGTCGACCAGGGGCGCGGCGGGGATCCAGTAAGCTCGCTTCGCAAAAAGCGCACATAAGTTTATTAGACCCTTGCACCTTTTTTAATGTATCCCGTACCTATCTCGTAGCGTTAGGGTCCTCCATCTTTGCCTATGCCATGGCCATGGCATATTATTATTATTATTTGTTCGTAGCAGAAAAAAGAAGGGGAGGCTGCTAATATGAGATAGGGAGAAAAAGGGTTAACAAAAAAAAAGTTCGTCGCTTTGGTAATAGGAGACGCGTCGATATAGGGGGAGGGACCTATATGATAGCTCTATGATAGCTCCTCGGGCCTCGAACCGGAACTGGAGATGGAGAAAGCAATAGCAGAGAGGAGACGATGCCAATATCAAGGAATTTCGCTTGCATGCCTGATTATCTCAACCAGAAAGACCCGAGATGAAGCGATGTTTGAATTGTCGAATTGTCATGGAAGAAAGAGAAGATGTGTGTGGGCCGAGGTGCAGATAACAGAAGATCAGAAATGCAATAGCATCTTGCCGATTAAAACTCGGTCTTCGTCAGTCGAATGATCACAGATCATGGGGAAAGAATGAGGAAAGAGAGGTCATTCGCGGCAGAGATGAGTGGACGAAAACGAACGAATACCTGCTCTGCAGCAACAATCTACGATCAGTTATTTTTTTCTTGTCGTCGAATAGGTGAATACAATGCAGTACATTACATGCGTACCTACAAACAGCCATGTTAGATGTATGCTCCTGAAGAAAATGCGGAGGATAGCTACGACACCATACCAGTACAGATCACGCAGTATCTAGCACATTCCCGATTTGGATCAGCGTGCCTAGCAAGAGATCCACAGCTGGACGAACCCGGCACGCCACTTCGGAGGCCATGTAAGCTTTTGGAGGGTACCACAGCATTTCGATAGGACTGGAGTACAGGGGACTGGGAACAGGGAGTATCGTATTGTACATACGTACATACAGGCCTACAAGCCTACAAGCCTACACAATCGACGAAAGTTGCCCCCATATACAGATTACAGCCCACGACGGTACTCGGCGCAACAGCCGCATCCTTTTCGCTATGGAGCATATTCCTCTGAAGGAGAGAAGGAGTTGTGCTGATTGGACGAGCCTCGGCTGATCAGAGGGAGCGATATCCCGTAAAAGAAACGGCCACTTATGCCGGTACTAATAAAGGCTCCTGCAGGATATTCATCACCAAATTTGTCTGCTTCTGTCCTGTCCTGACGCTGTAGTGTACCTGTAAATCTGTCGTGCTTACTCAAGTCATGTAACCAACGGTCGAGCGACACCTCGGAGGCAACTCATTCGCTCGAGAGACAGGCTGGTGGTCGCGTATGGTGTATGGTGTATGGTGTGTGTAGTGGTGGTGGTGGTGCGCGCGCCGCTTTCACTCTGTAATAGGTATTCGTCTGAAAATAGAACGCCCGCTTTGCTGCTTTTCACGCGAAGCGATGCAGGTGATATCGAGCCCGCACCCCCCCAAATGTCCCCAATGTGACGAGCCTGCGAAGCTAAGCAGCCGCCCCTCGCCCTCCTTTAAGCTTCTTATTACCTACTGCGACGATGACGGGTACCGAATCGGTATGATATTTGTTATTTATTATGTACATCCCCATCCCGTAATGTATATGTATCGCATGTATCTAGATAATGTTGGTTTGCCTACATACTTACCGTTATGTATTATTGCAGAGCGCAGGACCAGTAGCGAAAGATAGATACGAAATTGAGGTCAAAATCCGCGCGAGGCTCTCTCTCCACAACACAAGCCCTCTTCCTTGTCGTCGCCACAGTTTCTCGTTTTCTTAATCTGCAGATAAAAGGAAATTGAATTCGTTATGACATTGTATCATATCTGTATCAACATGGTAGAGGCTTAGTAGAAAAGCAACAAACTGCAGCAACAGGCACAGGAGAGGACCCAACAACGATCCGGGCTAGCGAAAATGAGGCCGGCAGATCGCGCCAGATAATAAATCTGAGTCGACTCTTACAGGATTATTTTGACATTTTATCGCATTTTGGGTATTTTGGGTACGAAATGTCCCAGAAAATCCCGTGGTAATATGATAAAATACGTCGAGCTAGCCTCATTAGACAAGGGGAGGACTAGGGCTGGACCTGGGAGAGGCGCCGAGAGCTGACAGGGACCAGGTTAGTAACAATCAGTCAGGGGAAATGTTACCGGACAATTTTCCCTTTCTTCTTTCCCACAAGCGCCGTAGATACAGTAGCATCGTAGCATTGTAGCATTTTCGCCGCAACGTAGGGGGGAAGCTTGGACACGTAGGTACGCAATGTAGGTATGATATGTATGATATGTATGTACGACGACGACTAAACCACATGGTTTGGTTGCTTCGAGGTTCTCTAGCTACAGGTACGGCTTGCTTTTTCTTCTTCTTCTTTCGTCTTTGTCTTCGACACGACAACGGCAGTCGAGATTTTCTCCTGTTTTGTTTCCGCACCACACACACGTACAGTACCCTAAAAAAACCACGTAACTACCGTGACCACGAGCCCCCTCTGCCCCCTCTGCCCCCTTCGAAAGTTTCAGGGGAGACTGTTCACCTACACGCTATGTACCTAACCTTGGTCAAGTCACATCAACTTGGACATGCATTTCTCCTCAACACGAGTTAGTTCTCCACAACCGTTGAAGGACTGTGGAGCCCCTTGATGTCAGTCAGTCAGTGTCGATGACTAAACCGGACAAGGTCTTGAGGACCTTATCCAAATATGTCCGGTTTTGGACTGGGTTAAAGGAACCAAAGTTTGGTTCGAGAAGCGTGCGAATCTCACTTAGGAAACAGAGCGGTCAAGCCGCCCTGAGCTCGTGGTCGCTCGCGGCTAAGGGGATTTGTTATTAAGCTCTCGGTCAGAACCTTGGTACAGTAGCGCGATATCTGATCTCTAGTAGTAGTTGTAGTGTACCTAGCTTGGGCTGCTTGGTCCTCCTACTAAGGTAGTTTAATTCAGCACTGACGTTGGAAAGGTGGATTGTCGACTGACAGCTCGGAGCCTTTTTTTGCTTAGTGAGTTGCTTAATGTTCTTAATGTTATCCACGTATGGGCACGCAGTGTGATAAATCATTTTGGTTGGGGGCCTTTTTTTTTCCACAAGGACGAGGGTTGCTTCGACCCGAGATTACCCCAAGCTCAAACCATGATCTTAAAAGGGGCCGGGTTATAGTGGCTATATGTGGTGCTTAATATACGCTGAACAAAGAGTAGTGAGCCGAAAGTACTGCACGGAATCCTTGCGCGGTGGGAATGGCTTTTGCTATCCGAGATGCAGCTAATAATGTAAAGAGCCACAATCGCGTGTAAACGAGCAAGCTCATTGACTGGTAACAGCCGTTTGAGCTCAGACTAACCTCGGTGTCACTCGGTGTGTTGCGCGCTGCGCGTGATGATGATGATTGATGATATGTAGATGATAGAAGAGCCCTAGAGCTGTGCCTCTCTACGTATTTCCCCAAAGATTATCGTCGCTCTACGGGATGGCACTCTCACGAACCAAGATCAAAGGATTGGTGGGGGTTCACACGTAGATGGTTGCCGCGCCGCGTTTCAACAGTTTCGAGGCGTAGCGTGTCACCCATGTCCAGATGAGAAACGCTCGCCGTCTTGACGCAACGTATTAGGTATTGGGCAGCAGGAAGAAGGTATCAATTATTAGAGGATTTCCTCGGATTCACCCATCGATTATCAACCATCAAGGGACCTCGGCCACGGACACCGCAGACGTCAAGGTCTAACATCATCAAGGATCTACTTAAGACGAGAAAGTGGGGAGATCGCGGCAGATGAAGAAAAAAATGGAAAGCCTCAAAAAAAGACCGACCTGCGACGCAAGGATTGGAGTGTTACGGTACAGTATGCCAACCTACCTAGGTAATCTGCATACTACTACTAGCTGGTCTAGTAGTCGGGGTTTATTATTGTAATACTGTATCTGTGAAACACGCAGATCCGGCCTAGTTGAGGTTTGTCGATGATGTATGGTTCGAGATATGTATTGACTCGAACGAACCAGATGTTGTTAGGTTTGAATTTTATGGATAGGTCAATCATGTTGCTCTGTATTCCGCACCTTGCTGCCGAGATCTCGGAGTGAGCGTGCGTCTGGAAGAGACTTGCCGTTCTCCCGGTTGTCGTGGAATCGAACCTAAGATAGCTAGAGCAGCAAATAAGGCAAGGCACAGTTGGAATTACATAGTAAGACGAGAGGGCTGGCGTGCGCGTCTACTGCTGTCAGGCAGAGAGCTAGCCTCCTTTGAGGCAGTATGACCGGCCTGTACGCTCCGTTTCCAACGACGATCGCCGGCTCCCGCTAACCATGTCGGTTGCAACACGATCTAGCAGACACTTGCTTGTATGTACATACATACATAAGCACATACGCGCACACACTCACATACATGGCCCATGGCCTACACACATACATACACCGTACGCACAGCCTTGCTAGCTTGGCAGCTGCCCAGGCATTACGACCTTTTTGATCCTCGAACGAAGGATTCGATATGCTCTTTCTAGTGGAGCTTGGCTACCCTGGCCCTGGCAAGGGAAAGTTGGTAGGGGTCCTCGATGAAAAAAGGTAGACTTTTGTCGAATCATAAGACAAGCCGACGCGCCATTTTCTGTACGACACCGTTCTGTGCCGCCTCAGGGCGGTCGACGATCTCCTTCCCGCGCGAAAAGGGTTGTGCCACATCTCGTTGGCATGACGCAACAGGTAAATCTCAGGTACGCATATGTATGATAGGATACCTAAGATGGCCCATTTCGAGGGACTAATGCGCTGCCTTTTTTTCCTTCGGCCTGCCTGCGAGGTTTGGGGTGCAGGATTTTTATTAAATACCAAGAAATGCAGACATACATAGTACTGCATAGTCTGCATAGTTTGCTCTACCGAGGCGATCCTCCACTCGCAATCCTAATCCTAACAATTACTATAGCACTATATAGAGATAGACTTAGTCTTGATAAGGCTCTAGCTTGCCGTTCGCGGGTAACAGGGTAGATAGTGTCGAATCCTGAGGAGGCATCCTTGGCGAGATTTAGTAGCCTTTTAAATCTCAATAGAAATGTTGGAATCATGGAATCATGGTTCATTTTCGGAGAGGGCTTGCGCAAGCTAATCGAATACTGGACACTACTGGACACCTGGAGGGTTAAATTCATGTAGGTATAGTTACAGTATACCAGGTCCATTTGCACATGCAAGCAGGTACCCGCGAACGAACTGATCGCTGCCTCTCCCGCGGGGGGATCATCCAGTAAGCCGCTGATGTATGTGATGTACGTATCCGTTCAACGGCTTCAGGGTTTCGTCAATGGCTTGAACGATTTCAACTTACACAAGACAAGGGGGGTGGTTGGGTTGTGGTTGGTTTGGTTTGGGGTTTAGCTAGAGTCAGGTATCTTTAAACGATGAAAAGCCGGCAACAACCCCGGAAGGAGGCGGCATAGCGAGTACTATAGAGTACTATGTAGCAAGGATGATGTTTTAATGGATAATGATAATGATAATGGATGGCTGAAGAGATTTCGTATGAGATTTCGTATAATAGCTACTAGGTAATAATGAGATAATGATTATAACTGGCCGGAACACATGATACGTGATACGTGATACTCCTGTCTTGTTGTGAACGTTGTAGAGTTGTAGAGGACCGGCGATGTCTCAGTCGAGTCAAACTCGAATCTGCCTCGTGAGGAGAATATGTACGAGATGTAGGTGACTGGTGACCTGGAATACGATAGGCAGGATACATGATAATACATGACAGGATACATAATACAGGATGGATAATGATAGACACTGGGATGGGATAGGTTAGGATAGGATGGACATGGACAGGAATGGACGGGATAGGAATAGGATACGGTACGGAGTAATCAATAAGAGAGTTGTAAAAGGGGAAAAAGCTTAGCGCGCTTGGGGGATCAGGCCATAGATCATTGTGATAGCCCGTAGGAAAACAAGTGGGGATCAAAGGTACATCGATGTACATATCTACATATATGGATATCCATATGTATCGATGTGGGGCTGATATGCGCTCATGCACGTCTGTCAGCAGTAGGGTCAAGTTCGAGTATGGCAGTATCGATGATGGTCAATATGTCAATATGTCAATACATCAATATGGTCAATTATATATGTACCAATTGACATATTGCATACATTAGGTACATGTATTTATATATTATGTATACGACTAACAGAAACCACTAACGGCATCAAATGCATCAAATGCGTCAAATTGGTACGATTAACAGTTAGACTAGCAAAAACGTACATTTCAATACATTCGCTAGCCTGATCAGAGTCTGGTCTATTACTAATAATATACAAATAGGGACCAAATAGGGACCAAAGGAAGGGGACTCGACCAAATCCTTAATCATCCTTCGTACATGACACTAGTAATAATCAGCCTTGACGTATATGCATGTGCTTACCTAAATGTGTATAAGACATACATTGCTAGGTACAGCGTAATAAACGGCGGATACTATGTATGTGGGTTGGTAATATGTGGATTGGTAAGTTGGTAATTTGGTAACAAGTATAGAAAGAATGGAAAGAGTGGAAACCCTCGGAATAGATCAAATCATAGAAACGAGTATGCATATGACGACTTCGTTTACTCGGTTAGGACGCATCGTACATCATGGAAGCAAATCAAAAAACACACATCAAAAAAATCTGAAAGGATTTTTCTATGTCTTGCATGTCTCGCATATCATACTGCACCACCAGTACAGCCTTGTCGAACATCTCGGTGCGAGGTCCCAGTTTAGAAGGCATCAACATTCGACTGGATTCTGATTGGCTCATCTGACCCTCCATCACGTCTTTTAGAGAGGGCAACTCAAATGAAGGTTACTCCCGCGCTCGCATCCCGAACACGAACCCCAACTCTAAAAGGCCACATATACTACCAACTAACAGTCTGGTATATTTGATTATGCCTAGTATCTGTATAGGTATCTACAACTCATACCTAGCACACACCCAAAATACACCACCACGCCAATACACCATCATTACACCCTTTACACCCATACCTAATACCTAACACCCATCAAGCGAAAAATTCCATTCCTCCTCCTTCATTCCTATGCCGCCTTGCCGCGTACTATACTCGAGACTCTCAGCAGCAGGGGAAGCCCTGCCAATCATACGGCGCGAAACAGCCTTGGAGGCGTTGGCTGCTCGGAAGGACTGATTACCTGAGGTTGACAAAGGTTGGTTCCCTTGGTTCCCAGCAGAGGAAGCTTGGGTTGGATTGACAACTTGGATCTTCCCGCCGTAGTATAACTGACGCAGCCCTACAGAGAGAGAAGGGCGTGTTAGTAACCTCCCAGGGCTGCTTTGGGGCTGCTTGGTTTGATGTTGTAATTCCTCCCGTGGCCCCCAGGTTCCCGTCGTTTTGGATCTTTATCTAAATAAGCTTGCGCAGGCAACCTGGCAGGAAGTGCTTATTATGCTTATTAAATTAGAAATATATTCAGCGTAATCTATTAATCTATTCGGTGGCAGAGGTGGACCAATATGATGTTTGTAGAACCCCGAGCTGAGCTGTTGTCTGGACGTCCAGACTTCTTGGAACTCTTTGGCGAGTTCTATTTCTGGGTAGCGTGTCCTGCAAGCCTGCAAGCCTATGAGCCTTTTTGTTTGTAGTGTGCGTAGTGTGTGGTGATACTGAAATTGTATACCCAGATACGGTACATACCTGTATCAATTGATGTAGGTAGGAAGATTTAGGTATGGAGATACATGTTGCGATACCGAGATACTGAGATACAACAGATGGATTTGCAGATTTCCGCTTAGGCGCTAGTCTCCACTCCAATACTTGCCAAAAGAGGAAATAAGTTATGAAGACAAACGCTGTCCGCCGCCCCGTTAGGAGTTTAAAACTGACAACTCCCGACTATAATCGCATTACCCCGCAAAAGCAGCAGCCCGCAGGATCCGACCTTCAGTTCGCCAGGGCAGGGCAGGGCAAGAGACATGCTGGACAGGCCTGGCAGGCTGGAGTTTCTAATCTCTAATCTCTACCGTAA
Source organism: Annulohypoxylon stygium (assembly GCA_003314315.1). Taxonomy (NCBI): domain Eukaryota; kingdom Fungi; phylum Ascomycota; class Sordariomycetes; order Xylariales; family Hypoxylaceae; genus Annulohypoxylon; species Annulohypoxylon stygium. Next base: position 511,491 of record QLPL01000038.1, on the reverse strand, counting down.
TTCATCGATACGTATATGCACGCCCAGATGTACTTCTATGTACACATGTATACCCCTAATATCCACTTAGATCAATCATGGATGTCACTAAATATCCCACGCCAATGCCAATGCCAAATGACACTGCCATTGACAGCATGAGATATGGATGGGATATTTTCATATATGAAACGCATAGAAATGAAAAAAGCATAAGCCTGCGTCGAGAGATGAAATAAGCGAAACGCATCACGAACTATTTTCCATACTTAGCTATTTTGCGGTCTCCAATATAACACACGTAATGTATAGCACCAAATGACAACGACAGATGATAATAATAATAATACCATAATAGACCAGGCTGCCGAGATTTGACGAGGCTATAGATACGCCCGCTATGCATTACCTACTTTAGCCTGGAGAGGACCCCTCCGAGTTTAACCCGTCCAATCCTCGTCGCCGGCTCCGGACCCTCCAACTTCTTCAGGGCTATTCCAACAAATACCAAGGTACGTACTGTTAGTGTCACCACTAATATCCTTGTAAGTACTCAGGTAGATTAGTACAAGATTGACGCTAGACATGTTAGTTAGATATGTGTGTACATTCATCTACATACAATCTCTGCAATCAAATCTGTACCATCTAGCACAGCTAAAATCTAAAAAGTTAGTAAAAAACCCAAAAAGAAGAAAGTTCCAAAGTTTCCAAATTGCGGCTAGTCTTCCTTACCCCTTACCCGTCTTGCCTGACCAGCCTGTCCTTGCCTGTCAATTCTCATTACGACTTACATCCATACATAGCGTACTAGGTAGTATGTCTACTAAGGTACCTCATACATACCTAATCCATCCAACTCCAACTTTTTTTTTATTGCCGCCAGCCCTCCTCTCTCTCATATTGACCCTCATAACCCTCATACCCATTTTCAACCATGCCTTAGCTCGAATCTCTTTCCCTTGTTGGAATCGATGTAACCTTCTTGGCAACTGTTGTGCAGAAAGCAGACAGATGGCCCCCAATCGAATTCCTATTCTAGCCTTTATCTGTTTTTATCTGTCGCCGGACAAGTTGGAAGTATCCAATTCATTTATATGTATACTACGTTGTATATCTTCCCACGTGTAGCTTAGACCCTAATCGACGATTCCACGCGGCCGCCAAATTTCCGTTTTCCTACTAGCTAGTTCTTTATCTTTATTATTAAGGTTATATTTTTCCCTGGACTAGCCAAGGACCAAGCAGCCAAGGTACCAGGTGCTAGCCTATCCCGTCTGGCTTATATCCTATATCCTATTTCCTAGCGCGTGTGTCGTGAATGGTGAGTGGTGAGTGGTGAAGCTACGCGATGATAATCCGCCGCTCGCCGCTCACGACATATCCATATCTTCTAGTAATATCCGCACCCATACCATTATCCATAATCAAGAACGATCATGCAGGCTTAGCATGTGGCAGCCTAGGATATCACCCAAGTTCATCAAACTGCAATTTCCATGCGAACCGCATTGATGACAGTCAAGAGATTGATGTCTTAAAGACTCATCAAACTCAACATACATACGCAGTAGTATATATATAGGTATACATATAGGGATATATATAATATAGCTACGACGGCAATAGCAGCAATCTGTAATGTCAATTCATCAACGCGACGCATTAACGAACCGCGGACCACGAGGCAAGCGTCCAACCCCTCCAACGATAACAGTCGAAAGTAGCAGCAATACTAGGTAGGCTAGAAATGGAGAATGGAGACCACCATCACCAGCCTTGCCCGGTCTATCTAATAATCTTGCCCCACGGTTCCTTACCGCATGAGATTATGGCGCGAGAGAAAAAAAAAATAAAGAAAAATGGCAGAAAATAATAATAATTCAAGGGGGAGCGAAGACGAATCAGAATTCGCCCGCCCGCTGTAATAAATCGACCAATTATCACCAATGAGAAACCCGGGATCCGTTCCCAATCTCACGCCTTTCCTCTTCTTTTTCCTGCCCTTCCATCCTTCTCACTGCTACTACATAGTAGTACTCCCCTACCTAGGTACATCGAACCTATCTTACCCTTCCCTCCCCTTAAACCCCCACAACGCGCGCAAATCCTCGTCTGGGGTTCCAGAGGAACATTGTCCGTCAGGGTTAGATACTAGGTAGATAGTGTAATGGTATGATAAGCCAGCCCAAAAATTTAGATACATACAGATCGACGGCGGGCGGGTACATCGGTACAACACGAGTCATGAACAAATAAAGTGAGCCGAGCAAGAAAGTTACCTACGCAGTATTACCTAGCAGCAGCAGTAGCAGTAGCAGAATCAGAGAGATCTCCCGACAGGGGGGGTACCCTAGCAGTATGTTGGATTTTGAGCCTTTCGACAAGGGGTAAGAGAGGCAAGAGAGAGGGTGTTACCTGCATAGCTAAGAAAAGAGATACGGCGACGCTATTGGAAGCGCGATGCTTTGGACGTACATACATATGGGGACGTACATTTCGTAGAGTGAAGCATCAAATCACCAAATTTCGAAATGGGCAAAGCACTACGCCCAGAATCCAATGGAAGACGGAGAGATCCTATATTGGGCGTGATCTATACTCCCCTCGCGCCGAGTCAACTGAGACAACCTGCAGGTACGTTAGAGCCACGGGTGGATCGCAGGCAAATAAAAAGCAACGAGTTGCGATGCCGTGTCGAACACCCTTAACTCGCCGGGCGATCGCGTCAAATGAAAAATTTCTCGTCACAGGAAGATGAGCATTGTGCATGTCCATGTCACGAAAAAAAGAAGATTACAGAGAGCGAAGCGTGTCAAGCAGAGAAAGAATGAGAAAAAAAAAATTATTCAATGCAGCGTAATCTTGCGATGCTGCTGTTACATACCGGGTTATTTTGAGTGCTTACGGTAATGGAATATCAAACACATAACAACACACGCATTGGGACAGACAAATGTTTATTATTAGCGATCTCTTACGCTCAGGTAGCATCGCTACCCGTGATCGTAGTGGAGAGTAACTAGGTAGGCACAGATTCTGCCTGTCGAAACACACGATGTTATGTAGGTAAGTAATGTAAGGTACTCAGCCTACTTCGTGCTGTGCCGTTAGAGGGGGAGGTACGAGGAGGGAAAGGAAATAGGCGTCGTCGTTGAGCCCTCCTCGAGGGGGTCTGTTTAAAACGAATCGACGAAAAAACCAGAACAATGTCACTCCGGCGTAACATTGGCGAGCCGGCGAGATCTGCCTATCTCAGCACTCCGTTGCGACTTTGGCACGAACGAAAGGCGATTCGTCATGTACGCCAGACACTCTGCCCCGTGACAGCCGCTAGAGATGCAACATCACGCCCCATTCGCTACCAGCTAAGGGCGGCTTCTGGTCAGCTCCTTTCGGGAGTTCAATAAATTTGTGTTATTGTGTTAGCCAAACTCGCTATGAGCATGGTCTCTTGCGGTCTCTTGCTGCGTCGTTGTTACCGTCTTGGGAATCTTTGTGCCTCGCATGCCTACTTGCCCAGGCCGATTTGCGCCTATCAAGATCTTCCCCCTGTTTACTCGTCATCACTATCCTCGATTTGATCTTCCTGATCGTTCAGTGCGAGCTGCACGAATCGTCGGACCCATGCCTGGTATCTGGCATCCAACTGGCCGTCTTCTCGGGGCACATCGCCATCACCCATCCCATTCCGGTCATCGCGACCGTTATTGTCTCCTTGGTGGTTCTGCCCCTGAGGTCGATTCCGGTTGTTTTGCCGGAACCTGCCTCCCCTATCGCCTCGGCGTCCTCGCTGGCCTGCGTTTGCGTTTCTGTTGTTGTTGTCGAGGCCCTGATTTCCTCCACGGGGATTTGGAGCGCCGGGCTGGAGGCGTCGTATCACCTCTGGCTGAGCTGGCTGAGCCGGCGGCGCATTACCTCCTTCGATACGGAGAACTAGCGGACCCTCGCGGGCGACGGCGACTCTGCCATTTGGATGATCCCTTGGCGGTTGAGGTTGACGGGCTCTTCCCCGCGGCGGCTGTTGACGCGGTGCATCCCCTGCGTTAGCCTCATCAGGACCATTGCGCTGATTATTGTGGTTGTTTGCAAGTTCTGGGGGTGCCGCACGAGGGAGGACGACCAGCATTCGTTGCGGCTGGGCTGCTAGAGCGTCTAGGTTTCCAGCACCGTTACCCTCGAAGGCCTGGCCAACGTCGGCGCCGTCACCTTGTGCTAGTTCCATCAATCTCATGTAACAGTCATTGGTTGTCCCGTCGGGCTGAACATTGAAATGTCGGTACTGTATCATCACGAGTTAGTAACATTTTCCTTCATCTATAGAGATAACAAAGAGATTGAGACTGGAATGACGCCAGGAGCCACTGAAGACGCGAGAAGGGAGGGGAAGGGGTTGGGTTGGGACTGGAGAAGGGAATTGAAAAAAAAATCAAACGAAATTTACTTACCGGATTTGAGGGATCTAGCCAGGCAGAACACAGGTAGCAAAAGTGTGTACGACACTTAAAGCACTGCATGTGGTTACAACCATTAATCTTCTGACATGGAGCACCGCAGGTCGGACACTCTGTCGTGTGAAGCCTCATGTACTCAGCAGACGCCTTCTCTTCTTCTGTCATCTCGTCTTTCCTGTCCTTAGGCACGCAATGCTTGAATTCGCCGTGCCATGACTGCTCACATCGGATACAGAAAGCAAAATCACAGTCTTCGCAGATAGCCAGTATCCGCTTCCCGAGCTTGGGATCCGCGTCCTCTTCCGCATCACTATCCTCGTCGGACGAATCAACGAACTCGAGTCCTTCGGGCTTTTTGTGCTTCTTCGATCGAGCAGCACCTTGACACCATTGGCGGGGACAATAAACGGTATTTTTGTCGGACTCCAAGTCAGTCTTATGTCTAAGCATAACATAGCGCATGACAACGGCATGCTCTAGAGGAATTTGTAGGAGTTCGCTGGGGCTGATAAAAGTCTTGGCCTTTTTCTTCCTGATAGAGCCATTGATGGCGTCTTCGCGTTTCTTGGCACACCCGGGCTCGAGGCATTGAATAGAGGTTATGTCACCTTCTGTGATGGCATTGTTGTAGAAATCTTGAAGACACTGAACACAAAAGACATGTCCACATTCTAACATCTTGTGACAGACAAGGCCTTTCTTGGGTTCCAAACAAATACCACAATCAAAAGTCTCCTTTTCGAAAGCTCTCTGCTTAGACTTGATATCGTAATCTAAGATTGCGATCTGGTGCTCTGGTGCAATTTCTAAACGTCCGTTCTCGTTGACCAAGCCAAAAACATTCTCGGCTAATTGCTGTAAGTTGTCGATGTACGTGAAAATGACCTGATCACGACCAAATTCTTCCCAGAGGATTGAAACATCGTCCTCGAGTTTAGCTATGATCTCTTGTGACAGCCACAGAGGGGTAGTCGAGATAGTAACTTTAGGTGACTTCTCCTGGGGATAACCGTCTGGTAGCTGTATGCGAACCTCTAGTGAAGGGAGATATGACAAAGCATGGGACTCTAAGGCCGCTCCAGCTGGGTTTTGCTCCTGTGCTGGCTCAACTGGGGGTACATTTTCGGTAGTAGCTGGAAAAAGTACGGTTACGGGGTTGGCTAAGCTCACAGGGAGCTCAAGGGAGACTGTATTCGGATCATCTTCGTCGACCTGTAATTCGGGGTAGATGGCGGCTATCGTTGATAACTCTTCCTGTCTAACATCTTCGGCCTCCATGTTGACTTAGGTGCTATCGGTTGCCATGAACATGTAACTGGTTGTGATTACTTGTGCACATCTCCGTCTGTTGCCTCGGCAACTTTATAGCAGTTTATTGACTTGCTGAACGATTAGTGTTTTGGCTTGTTGCTATCGCATCTTATTCACGGGCTAAATGAACGAAGAACAAAAAGCTCCAATAATTTGTTCGTGAGCTATGCAAGATTGTTTCGCAAGATTATTGTCGCCAACAGCTTGAGAAACCTTATCGTCAAAAGAGCGAGCTCAAAAATTAGGCGAGATCGGTAGATTACTGCGATGAGCTTGGCAGCATGTAGAAAGATCGTCTAGGCGTCTAGGAGAAGGGTGATAAGGTTGCGGGAAAGATGGGATGGACTAATAAAGAATTCGAACTCGTCAGATGTCATATATCTACTTCAAATCAGAAACCGCATGTGGCTGTGAAAAAGACGGAATTAGGTGTATGAGTCTGACGGCGAGAAAGAATAGAAGCAGAGTGGGTCGCGAAAGTTGTAGGATCACAAATGCTGCTATCGATATCGACAATGAGGGGCAATTTCACTATGACGCCGGACAGCTTCCAGTCACTTATTAGCTGTAAGCTCGTCTTCCCATAGTGGTTAAGCAGGGTAGACCCTTGTACGCTATGCACTTAACCTTTATGTTTAAATCTGTAGGCGCATTTTCCATACAATTGTGAATTTATGTAATTGCCAACTGGCAAACAGCTGGCTGCTTTTTTCCCCATGTACCTTTTTTTATGTATTGTACTATTCCCAATGACGAAACGGCAATTGAGTCCCAAGACAACCTGGAAATTTCTAGCCAGCTTCTAGCCGCGTCTCCTCTTTCCGACAATAGACATTGTGAGTTACCCGGGGTAGCGTTGAACGGGCCAACTCGGTTCTCGTGCTGCGATACATGAATGTCTGTCCAATTGACAACTTAGCTGCTCTTTGGGATAATCACACGTCACTATTCTCACATCTATTAACATTTGTACCTAAGCCTTAAGATATAAATTGTCCACGAGCGATGCATCGGTAAAAGTACTCCATAAAGACAGATAACCTCAATACTCCACGCTTTAAACGCACCTCCTCGCACCCTTTGCAATGGCCGACGAACCGGTGTTGGCGTCTCTGTCGCTGACACATGTACACTATGTGAGTTTGGGATTATCACATGTCTAGCAATTCCTCCTGATACCTAAAACTAACCATACTCTCCCACCCACGACAGGACCCCTCCGACCCAATATCCTACCTCTGCGCCTTCCTCGCCCTCGTCCCGCAAGGCCTCTGCGTCATGTACGCGACGCTAATCTGGTCGACGCGCGAAATCGAGATCGCCCTCCTCTTCGCAGGCCAGCTAGCCTGCGAAGCCATAAACTTCATCTTAAAAAGGTTGATAAAGGAAGAACGGCCGCGGCGCATGAATGGCAAGGGGTACGGGATGCCGAGCAGCCACGCGCAGTTCGTCGCGTACTTCGCCGTGTCTGTGGCCCTGTTCCTGCTTTTGCGCCACCAGCCGCCGAGCCCGCGAGTCCGCCGACGGAACCACACGCCGATGAGTATGTTGGAGAGAGCGGCATGGAGTGCGGTGGTGGCGGGGATGGCAGCGGCGGTTGCGTGGAGCAGGATATACCTGAACTACCATACCGAGAAGCAGGTATTTGTAGGATTTGCCGCTGGGACCGTGAGCGCCTTGGGGTGGTTCGTCATCACGGCTATGGTACGGCGGTCAGGTTGGTTGGCGTGGGGGCTGGAGACGCCGGTAGCGAAGTTCTTTAGAATAAGAGATCTCGTCGTGGAGGAAGATCTGTGTCAAGCTGGTTGGGAGAAATGGGATGATAAAATGACGGCATTGGAGGCTAAGAAGAAGCAAAAATGATGTTGGATTGATCTGATATTAGATATATACCCGTTTATGAACTCCCTATAACCTAACCTGTAAATAAAGCAACATCTGTCTATGATATTTGTTATCAAAACCACACGACAATATATATACCAGTAAATTCATCATTTATCCTCATTTTTGCACGATTGTACAACATGAACTAAACAAAAGCCACCTTCACCCACCGGCTTGGAATATGGTGAAAAGATCATATGATCGATCAACCTATACATACTTAATTTACTACCTACCTAGGTAAGTAGGTGCAACTCATGTCATAATGACATCTGCATCGCTGTTTTCTACCAACTTCATGCCGCTTAGACTAGGTGCGAGACTATCCATTTCCTGAAGGGTATATTCTACTAGATAGCTCTCCTCAACCAGCTCCTCCATGCGCTTATAATGTCTCTCAGTATAGACCTTGAGCGCATTCAATACCTCTTTCAAGCTCTTCTGGCCTCGAGCTCCTTTTACATTTAAACTGGAGAGGCGCGATGCCGGATAGCTTTTGATAAGGGTCCATAGGATGCGCTGGGCCATGGGTGCTGTTCGGGCATTGGTGTTCCAGTCTCTCAACCTCAAAAGAAGCAGAAACAGTTGCTCGTCGGAAAGGGAGGCTAATACTTCGTCGACGGCTGTTAGACCCGAGAGGCTACCGGCGTCAGGCGTCTTCGAATTGACTACTCGCTCAAAAAGACTTTGAAGTTTGCGGGGGTGGTTGAGCTGAAGCGCCATTGTGATTGCTTCGCGGTAAGCCCCCACATATTCGTAGTTCTCGAGCTCCTGTTCTTGTTCGATACGTTTGAGTGCTGCCTCGTTGGTCGCGATTTGCGTCTCACTCGAGGTATCTTTCCAGAATGAGACGGTAGAGTCACCACTACCAGAAACAATCATGTTCGTTTCGGGATGCACCGCAAGAGCCCACACTCGGTCTTCATGGTTGTCAAGGGTACATTCATTCTCGCCGGAATTGACGTCCCATACTTTCACCAGACCATCTCCACCAGCACTTGCACATAATATAGGCTTTTTTCCACGCTCTTCATTTGGCGGAATATTAAGCCATACCACTTTAAGGACGGTATTTGAATGACCCTCAAACGTCCTTAAGCATGTATAATCCGTGAGATTCCATAACTTGACCGTCTTATCTCCACTTCCAGTGAGCGCAACGCCCTTTCCGGCCACTGAACCTTGCTCGCTCTGGAGTACCGGAGTGTTGGGAGGTGCGAAGCTAACGGACCACACACCTCGGCGATGGCCGCGGAGGATTCCCTGGACCTCGCCTTCTTCTATCGACCAGATCTTGACGGTTTTGTCCTGGGAAGCCGAAGCAAATAAGCGCGACGCGTGATTGATATCAATGGCGTTGATATCTTTGTCGTGAGCCTTTCGCGTATAACCAGCTCGTATGGTCGCCTTGGCGCCTTTTTGTGGTTCTCGCGGTATTTCCCATTTTTTAATAGTCTGATCAGAAGATCCTGTAATTAGGAATGGAGGCGGGTGGCTCAGCGGATCTGTATGTGCTTTAGAACCCTCTGCCGGCCGATTTCGTGGCAATGCTACCGCTCCGACGGATTCAGCGTGTCCCGGAAATGTTGCCCAGCAGGTATATGAGTTGTTGGCCGGGTCTACTCTCCATAGCTTCGCAGCATTGTCTTTTGCACCTGTGGCGACCCAATGACCAGACCAATCTACATCAAGTGATATAATTATGTCTTCGTGACCCTTGAGAAGGGCAATATCCTGTCCAAAATATTCGGAGGAGACCAAAGTTTTTAACCCAGACTTAGGCTCAGTGACTGATACTATACGGATGTCTTCGGAATTTGTCGCCAAAGCCATTGCAGAATGATCGGGGAGTAGGTACCGCAAGTCTATAATGTCATCGTGGGTACCCGAGATGCGGCGGAACGGCTCCAGTGGCGCGATCTGAGATAAGTCATCGGATTGGGAAGGAATCGGGTAAAGAGATAAAGTGTGATCAACCTGAACGCAGACGACGAACGGAAGCCCCGGGTGATAAATAGCTCCCACAAAAGCTTCGGTCTCAGGCTTTGGCGTTTGTTCTTTCGTAAGCTCCCGCCCGGTGTCTGTAGCCCACAAACGTAGACATCCGTTCGATCCGGCACTATATGTGAGCTGACCATCACCGATAAAGCCGACTGCCTCAATGAGCTCAAAGCAGGGGGTAACCTTTCGCACTTTCCAGGATTTCGTGTCCCACCACCTAATAGTCTTATCCCTACCAGCAGTCACCAGCGCATTTTGGGCGGGTGAATAATCTAGTCCTTGAACGTCCGAGACATGTGAGTCAAGGTTCGCTACAACACTCCTCTTATGTAGATCCCATACGCGAACTTTTCCATCTTGGCTTCCAGAGGCTAGTCGAAACCTCGTCGTAGAGGATATCTCGTCTTGATCATCTTCAACCGCGCCTTTGGATTTCCTTCTCTTCTTCTTGTCCTTATCGGTTTCCGGGGCATGTGTCGATCCTGCAGCGACTTCGAAGAAATGGAGGGCAGATACAAGCACACTAGGTCCTCGAAAAGTGTGTGTAACATAACCACCGTTAATATCCCAAACTTTTATCGATCCGTCGGTTCCCCCAGTCGCGAGGAGGGTGCTGGTTCTATCGACAGCCAAGACGACGACAGGGGTTGTGTGAGGTTTCAAAGTTCGTATTAATTGAGGTTCTATGGTATCGCTTGACTTTTTGAGAGAGTATATCCGCATAGACAGCGAACGAGAACATATGATAAGGTGAGATCCTGACGGGGTTACTGTATTTCAATGAGCCCTGACACAGATGATTTAGTAAGAATATCAAGAGGTTAGCTTACACGTTAAAGTAGATATTAGTTCTCCATCCTGTGATACAATAGTTAGCGACAAGCTTGCCATCAATCATAGTCATATACGGACTCCTTCAACTGTAGTAATGTGTTTCCCGGTCTTTATGTCAGTCAAGACTGCATCCTCTCCCAGAGTTGTCGCCAGTATCCGGGCACCATTCTCCAATGCAACGGAGCCACCTGTAAAAATTGGCCGGATAACTTCAGTTGCCTCAAAAGTTGTCTTAAATGGCGCTTTATTGGCCATCTTGAAACCCGAAATCTATACAACTATGTTGTAAATTCCTGGTTATGTTCTTCGCTGGCGGAATGCTCAAGAAATTTTTGAGGGTCAGTTGATTATCGATAAGGCGCTCTTTTGCATAGATTTGCAATGCTAGGATGCCAGGTGCTCTTTCCGGGGCTCATGGCCAATTGCAGCGGATGTTTGGGACGCTAAGTGCGCCGTAGTCAAAAGCTTTTAATGATTGGATAGCGCTAACTCATGCTCTACAGTGACGAAGGAAACCGCGACAGCGTTGTCATCGCGCAACCTCCAGCGGGTCCACTATCCATATAATTCAATTGTTCATATCAAGAACAACTTCAAAAAAGTCAACCGACGACAACAACAATCCTAAGATCATTAATCATTCAGAGACATTCACACTAAAACTATCCAACTCAACGGCCAGGTCTATGTCAACCTCATCCCAGGATTAAAGAGATGTTGTATTCAGGCCTACCTCGGTACCTTATATTTTGATGCGGCAAACGTGCTTTATCTCACGATGGGGCGACTCGAACCTTTAACGTCCCTAGCGTTGGTATGTACCTAGTCAGCCCTGAAATCAAAGAACCTTGATCTCTAATAAGCATAGGGACGATCCCCTTACGATGATGTTGTTCAAGGTGAAGGGCCGGATGACATTCATGAACCTGAGAAGCAGTACGATAGTTTAGGGCGTATTGTCAATTCTCGGACCAAACAAATCATCAAGGATGTTATCCGCGCTCACAACGAAGTCATGCTTGTGATTGGAGTTGCCGAACCTGAGAATACTGGCATTAACATGGCCGACTTGGAATTGACAAAACAACATCAAGAGTATGAAAGCGACACAGGGAGAACTTTATACCAGCTCGGTACATCTCTTGGAATACTGAATACTTGGGGCGTCCTTAACATACGACGACGCATCTTGGTAAGTTACGATGTCTTTTTAAGCATCGAATATATTCCGTTCTAGAAATGCTAACTCCACCAGGTCTATAAACAACGCGCTGACGTTTCGTTTGTTCAATTATTACAAACAGAATGGAGAAGCCACTCCTTTCTACAACTATTTTTTGCAGGATACCCGTGCCACATGGCTATGCACGGGTTGCGATTGACTGCTAGGTATTTCAGGTCATACACGGAAACGGGACATCCTTGGTAAGCAAATCGTAGAAATTTTCAAGAATACCTAATGATAACATCTTCTAGGCTCCTTGCCGGCATAGAATACGTTCGATTCCACTTACACTTATTTCTCACGATGCAACGCCTGGACCTGATACCCGGATCTCAGTGGCTTCCAGGTCTTACTTTTTTCGTACCCTTTTCCAGCGCCTCGCCGTTTTCTGCGCCTCCATTACCTGAATCTCTAGATGCTCCCAGTGTGTTAGGTTGGGTTGGCCAGCTGATGGTCAATGTGGCTCCTTACGCTACATTTTATGTTTGTGGTTATGTCTGGCAAACGACGTGCGCTATGCTGAGAACTCGCATCCGCAAGCGCCTACCCCGGCCTACATTCAGTTTAAAGAACTTAATGATAACAACAACCACAAGTACTACTCAGAGACAAGCACTCCCGGAATCTCCAACTTTGGGAGAGGCTGATCGAGAGATCAGACACCAAACTCCAGAGGCCGATGCTCCCACATCGTTGGCTCTGGATCAACCCAATGGTGAGACTATTCCGGTCGGATCGGTCAGGAGACATAGCACATTCTCAAGTCGCGCCGGCGATGAGTACAATACCGACGAAGAGGATGCCGAGATGGTCAATCCGACCTTAATTAGCTTCGACGTGGATACTAGCGAATCCACCGAGCCGCAAACGGGGGTCTGGTCCGCCGAGCTCCGTCCTAGCTTTCCAGGAGACTCTCGACAACAGACCAAAGAGGCGCCCATATACGCGGTAAACCCCTTAACTAGCCTTCCTAGCTTATTTGCGTCAGACATTCTCTCTAACTTTGTCACGAACATCCTCTTCATACCTGTGGATTCCCATGCGTTTCCGATGGTAGCAAGAGCTCTGGCACAAAGAAGGGGACTTCCTTATGAAGACATGCATGACGGAAGCTTTTTGGGGGGGTTAACTTGGCGAGCAATTGTAAATATCATCCAGTTAGATATGGTTAAGCTCCTTTTCTCTGGTGAGATTTGGGCTGGCACAACTATGCTTTCACAATACTTACACGTCACCGAGGATGAATGGAAGGAGATACGGAAAGACGATGGAGAAGAAGGACTTCTTCATTAGTGGACCTCCATAATGAATTTGGATAGCTCCTAGAATTTACACTACCAAATTCTACCTGAATACGTACCGACTGTATCTGACCCAAAATAGTCAGGGGCGGTAAATTTCATGTTCACGACTATTGTATGCTAGGCAGGTGTTAGTTAGGTTGATAGTATTTCGGAATGATACCAAGCATTATAGGGCTAAAACAAGCACTGCATTATGAAGAGGCCTCAAGCCAAGTACACGAGCCGACTTCTAGAAGAAATCGATCCCACGCATCATAATTCTACACATGTTTATCCAAGCGGTCTGTGACCGTAACACTTCACATGGTGGGCCGTCGCTTAACTCCAAGTCTCAAATACCCGTAGATAGTATATATCCACTCCAAAATGGAACGTGTCGCGAAGCATTTTAGCCATCTACGATGGATGCTAAGCTTTTATGCACGACGATCGTAGGAAATTAATTCGGCACGATCGGTAGTCAGCCTCCAATAACACTTCTCCTAATTCGAAGATAAGGGAGCTAAATATTGAGGACGCTCGAAACTATGGGGATTTCCCACCGCTCAAAATATGAGAGATATAATAACAGGCGGCTTAGAATCCACATCTCGTCCACTAGGGAATGCCGGCTACCTGTCCCTTTTCTCCGACATCTCACCGAAAATAGGGGGCTGCCTTTTTCCAGCTAGCGATAATCCAGTTATTGAGATGCTACGTCGTCGTCGGACCTTAAGAAATCGCCTTCGCGGTATTGCACACGTTCTTATGGTGAAAGTCGTAAATAGCAACGTCGGTAGATCGAAATATAGGTAGATATCCTCCACGAACCCAAATTTCCCACAGACTCGTAGATAGACGCGTTAAACACTTAGCCGCCAGAACCTTTAGATTTTCAGGAGGCCACGGATATTTCGGTATATGAACAGGTAGGTATGGGTCCGTTTTTCGACATGTTAGCGGTGTGTTGAATGACTAGCACAACAAAGAGAATTTGAGAAAAATATGTATTATGTGTCACCTCAGCCCAATTTATTGTCTTTCCGAACTGCAGCTCCGGGGAAGATTCGGTATTCCACCTTTCCCCGATGATTCCGAGCCCCGGTGGAGGGTCTCCGCAGACTGTTGCCGGTGGGGGAGCCGCCGAGTCAGCTGTCGTATGACCGTGACCGGACCCCCTCCAGCGTCCCCGAGTAGGCCGGCGACACTATATCTAGCCTCATTTGCTAAAGAGATAGTGGCACGAAGAAAAACTCTTCAAGTGATGAGTAAAGTCAAGCTTGGCCATTGATTGTGGCGATTCAATTAGGTGTTTCTATGTCAGTTCTTGTCAGTTCTCATATTTTTCACCACCGATACTCGCGCCGAAAGCGACTCTGCCAGGTAGCTAAGACATACCTATATACGTCATAGTAAATGCTGCTGCAGACCCCGCCTCCGCGAGTTAAGGGTCTCGTGCGACGCATGAATCCGGAGTTGAGTGGCAGGAGTCATAATGGTGTGAAATCCGACTAGGCTAGGACTTTACAATGACCTACATAGTATATCTGAATCGCTTGGACCCCGAAAAAAAAATCCAACGTCGTGATGTCAGTTTGGAACGCCACAGATACGAACAATTCAGTGACGCGATTCGTCTTCGAAGAATAATTCCCTTTGTCCTGTTAGGGGATTATCTGAGGTCTAGACGTTCCATATGTAATCAGCTAGCATGTGGCGTGATTCCGTAAACACACTGCATAGAGGTACATAGTATGCATTAAGTTGGAAAACATAATGCGGGTTGCCGATTTAGGACATCCGTTTATAATCATTTACGGTAGGGATATTTTGTTTTTATACGTTAGGGAAACTATCTAGTATAGGTAGGTAAAGGTATGTGTGAATATCCCACCCTCGTAACGCCAGCGCCAACGCCACTTTCGACCAAGCAGCCAAGCTAAGGTAAACCCCTGGAAAGGTGTCGATGGTTGGATCGGGCAAGAGGGAGGATTTCACATGAAATCCATAAATGTTGCGGGGACCCCAGGAAGCCTAGGCCAAGAATACCAGATTCTGGGGTTGGGAATGAGGACGTGAGCTTGACTAGGTCATTCTTGGCTCTAGCTGCGAAAAAAAACCGTCGTCATGCGTTGCGGAGTAAACTAACCTTAGCTGGTTACTCTGGATCATCTCATGATTTTTGCGTCTCAAAAGAGGACGCTACACATGTAGAGTAAGAGAATAATCGTTTTTGAGGTTCCTAGATGTTCCGGAGGTAAGGAGCTCGAATTCTGGATTAAAGGGGATGATAAGGAGTAAGCAAATGACAAGACATGCCCAGGAAAGAAGCTATTGATATGAATGTGCTTGAATTAAGCACGATTAGTGTGAAGGTCAATCCTACCAAGAATAAGCTAACCAAACAGGTTATTAAGCTGTTGTTATCTATACTACTTCACGATAGTATAATAGGTCTTATACTCACGATACTCCCCACACTTGAAAACACGTAACAAGGATCGGCTTAACGAGACCCGAATAGTGGAATTGATGTTGATGCCCAACTAAGTGGATTTTGAATTGAATCAATTGAGACAATTTGTGAGAAAGGGCAAGGCTGGTTGTGTCTAGCAGCAAATATAAGAGAAAGTGAGAGGCAATGTTCGGACGGTCTATACTAAATACCGTCCTATAAGACGCCGGTGTTGTCCGTCCGTGTAACTAAGCCGGTGAGGTTGCCAAGTAGTGTGGCTGTCGTCGTTGAGATCCTACGGTCCAGCCCCGAGTCTTGGACAATAGTATCGGACGCCCGGAATTAGATCGCGATCCATTGCGTAGCTATACATATTCTCATGCGTCGGATTAGCACTACAGCGAAGAATATCATGAGATCATGCCGTCAACTACATCTCCCGAACCACAACGGCGACGTGTTTGGCGAGCTAAGGCGACGAGAGAGTAGCGTCTAAGCGCCTTTGGTCCGTTAAGAAACAGTAAAGACAAGAAGGAAAAGATAGAAGCCTTGTAGCGGAGCCGACGTGGGGCTGAGTAAGAGGGGCTGGAGGGGGTGGAGAACCTCCGGAGGACCTATTCCTGAATTGTACATAGGTACATCGACACCCTTGGATGTGTGGGACATGTGGGAAGGGGAAGTCGAGAAGGACATTTTAATGTCAGAAAAGCTACAGGGTTACGTAATGTGAGGCTAATGGTGAGCGGAGTACGGATAGGTACGTAGAGATGTATCGTTGCATTGCGAATCAATTGATCGCTGTGGACAACTGCGGGTCATCAGACTTTCAGCTTATTGGGGGGATGATATTTGACCCGCTTCGCAACTTCATTTTTTGCCGACCTTTCCAGTCTAAAGAGTCTGAAGAGTCTAAACCTTGAAGCGATTAAACGCGACAGACATCCACAGAAAAGAGTCAAGCTCAAGGGTTCCATTTAAGGTACGAAGTTACCTACAAATAAGGTACTGCTGTGCTACCTTGCTCTTGTGCTCCTGCACGCCACAAATCCTGAGATAGATCGTGACCTTAAAAAATTTCAATTGCTGATAAAGGGCTACGTCACATTCCTACTACTCACAACTTACCATTGACCATTTACTACTACTTTTACCTGCCCATATTGCAGAGTAATTCCCCAATTCGCGATTCGCGATATCGTTGTACACAAATACATACTTACGACGACTTCCTAATCTACAGCGCTACTATTAATCTACTAATCTAAACTAGAATTTGCATAATGTCGACACCTCCAATGCCGTCAATCAGATTTCAAACCTGGCCTCCGAACACGGTCCTACATTTATTTGGATATTTCAACTATCTCGACCGGTTTCACCCGCTAGTCCCTTTCGAATTACAAGATCCATCCTGTCCCATCCCTTTGTTGATGGCAGACGCCAGCTTTTTCTAATGACTAAAATCTCATAGGATACGAGGGTCCACTTGGTTTAGGATTGGTGCGCGTGCGGCATCGCTGATGGCCAAGCTAAATGGCTAAGGAATCCAGAATCCAAAGTGAACAAAAAAAGGGAATCCATAATCCGACTTTTTACAGTACGTATCAGCGTATCAACATCCACGGTATATGTAGGATGTCCACGGGTACGTTGTAGGATGTATCAATATGTGGAATGTATGTACGTACCTACATACATCGTACATACAGTACCGTCCTACATCCTCACATCCTCACATCCTACACCTTCGATTTGACGGTGACCAGACGCAGCACCGACGATACCCCTGACTTTCCAGGTTAGGTAAGACTGGCTTGTTATCCCGGTTATTACCGCGAATCGCTGCAAGTGCTCTATCGTTCAATAATCGAAATGACACCCTGCCCGTTTGCGGCTTGCATTTTCTACAATCTGCATCCTGCAAACTATGAACTGCATGTGGACACCGGATTTACTTGATCCATGTCTTCCACGATCAAGCGGTCTTATATCGGATATTTCTGTCCCATATCTTTTGGTGGGTCGGACGAGCGGCCAAGAACAAAGCGTATCTGTTTCCTTCTATGTCATACACGTCCGAGCGCCCATTTCGATGTCAGGAACGCCTCTTCTAGACCCCAATTGAAGTCGACGTCGCCTCTTCTCGTGAAAGAAGACGTGCTTTAGACACCACGTTCATTCATGTCCTTCTCTTGCAAGCGTTGGAGAATTCAAGACACATTCGGGTCCGGGCCAATGGCAGCTTCAGAACATTCTAGGTCTCTTCCATTGCCCTTACAATGTAGATCACCAAGAACGGTACCTACGTGACCTTGATGGACGTCGCTACGTACAAGTACCTTCCTCCCTATCTACCTATACTATGTATCACCTACCACCTAGATGACTCAGGATCGTGGCCAGCTAAACCTCCTAGGGATTAGGAAAATCGGCAACGTGATGCAATCAAAAAAGACAAAGAAAACCGGCGAGTTGGGACTACGGTAGCATGTCTCGTAGCTTGTCTTAGTGATTGGCTACTCCGCAGATTCCCAAGCGAACGTTAGACGCCAGTGTTAACTCGAACGTGGAGCTTTTCTACGATCGTGATCCCAGGAATCCCAGAAGGCCAAGGCTGGGGTTAGACGGAAAAGAATCGGAAACGAACCTTTCAACCCTCCCCAGATTTTTAAACGGCAGCGGGCAAAATTGCCATAGTTGGATTGGCATTTCTGTATCGCAGTAGACACATTGGGTTAAGTACATACGTACGTAGTATGAGGAGTCCGTATGGGGAGCAGGAGGAGGTAGGTATGAGGTAGGTATTATTACATACAATCGGTTTTCCTTTCAATGGACGAATCAGGTCCCTCCGTTCGAACCAAGTCTCTTGCTATTTAAGAGGGATTGTCGAGTCACAAGGATGACGAGGCTACAGGCTACAGGCCTTTAACCTATTGCTTCAAGTGTGGGCATGGGCATGTGAGAAGTGAGAGGTCCGTTTTAGTCGTTCTAACGTTAGTCTCACGAAATCTGTTCCTTGTCGAGGCCAATAGCACAAGACGCACGCGAACACTTATTTATGGAGACTTTAGAGAGCTAGGTTTTCACAAGGATCCTATGCAGGTTATTAGCACCCCGAATTACGGTTGTGAGAGCCCCATCGGGAATCTGGTGGACCGGCAGCTTTTCCTAGAGAGGTACTATGAAAAAAAGAGGTAGTGGTCCAGGACTCCAGCTAGTAAGTATGTAGTGATGTACTATATGTACTTATGGTATTCAATTTATGGCCGCTTAGTAGTCGAGTAGTAACAATGGAATTATACATAATACCATTGCCTCCCCCCACCGATATTGATCCACCTCCACACACAAATCCCGTCCTAATACTATCCACCCCTTCCGTCTTCTTTCATTGTTAATTCACACTCTTCCCAAACCTTCTCATGCTGTCACGAACCTCAAGACCACGACCTAAAGTTGTTGTTCGGTGTGGAAGTCAGAGGCGGGAGAGAAAGTTCTCCCGCTTAACCCCGTCGCCGCAAACATCGACGGCAAGACATAACTTACAGCTAGCGTCTGTTCGTGACTTACACATACACATTCCAAGGAGCGCCTCCGTACCTCATCAGCCTACACCGAAACTCCCCTAAGAAAAAAATTCGGATATTCTGGATAGCTTCAAACTTTTCGAATAAACTTCTTTTTACCTCTTTATTCTCTTTAACACGCGTCGGAAGAAAAGTTAGGGAAGTTGGGAAATATTTAACAGCTACGGCGAAAGATGGCTACAGAAGAGATTCTCGCGGTCCGTTCGCCCGAGGGACACACTGATGATTCGGTAACTGCGATGGATCCTCCCTCGCCGAAAGCAGATGAGAAGACGACTTCGTCGGACTCGAATAACCAATCTAAGAAGCGGTCTGCTTCTTCTACGGAACCCAATGGCTCGACGAAGGTCACGAAGCGGAGGGCGGCGAGGGCCTGCATAAGCTGCAGGAGCCGAAAAGTAAGGTGTGATGTTGTCGAGGGTGCACCTTGTGGGAATTGCAGATGGGACAACGTTGAGTGCATCGTGCAGGAGAGTCGTCGTAGGAGGTAAGTTTTGACATCCAAGCCATCCCAATCCTTCCCTCGTCCGTTTTGATCATTGCAATTGGATTTTCTTACTGTTGTTGTTCCATGTTGCGATTCCAATTGCGTCACGTTTCATTGGGCGTGCTTGGGCTTCTTTCCTCATTCAGCACTCTAAACCTCCGAATCTCCAACCACAATTTTTGTCATTTTTTCCTGGCTTATTTTTTTTAATTGCGGCTAACTAACACCCCCTGTCATTTTTCACGCGGAACAGAAAGAATCTCTTCAATTCGAATTCATCTGCTTCTCAAAATACCACTGCCCCGCAAACTGCCGAGGCACAATTGAGGGCGAAACCCGCAAATCCTATCGCCATCGCCTCTGCTGCACCGCCGTTACGACGCGCTAGCGAGGCAACTCAGGCCTCAGCTGCTAGCAATGATGTAACTAGTTCAGGGGCGGCGATCTTGGATGGCGGCTTAGAAAGTCACGTTCCTCATTTGCTATGTAAGTTATGGTGGTGGGACCCCACGAAATTTCACATGCAAATGTGTCATCCCGTCAGCGTGGTGCCAACCCTTGTGGGACATTAGGGGGACCATCATTAGACATCTCCGGGGTCGATCACGAGTGCTTACATGTGCTTTCAGATCAACGATCAGGCTTACGTCCCGATCCGGTATTGCTGTCCACTCTCCAGGCCGGCAACAACGGCTCGAGGTATCCAAGTATCTGGCCGAACCCGAACACATGTCAAAACTCAAGCTCGGCTGCCGCAACGGGCGCTCTGAGGACTGCTCAATTCCTCAACTCGCTTGAGGAGCCCGATGCTGCTTCTCAATTGCCTGCCTTCATCCGACCATTACCGTCTAAGATAGCCCCTGAAGATGTGACGTACCTTCACACTAAGGGCGCGCTTTCCTTACCTGGGCCCAGTCTTCAGAATGCCCTGCTCACCGCTTATGTCGAGTACGTTCATCCATACATGCCTCTCATCGAGCTGCATGATTTCCTCGGCATGATCAATGCCCGTGATGGGCTGTACGGACAGATCAGTCTGTTCCTGTACCAGTCCATCATGTTCGCGGCTACTGCCTTCGTCGATGTGAAGTACCTCAAGGACGCAGGCTATGCCAGTAGGAAAGTTGCCCGAAGGGAATTCTTCTCTAAGGCTAGGGTAAGTTGCTTACCCTTTGGATTTTGACATACTTGTATTAACAGTGACAGCTTCTGTATGATTTTGACTATGAGAGCGACCGCCTCATCCTCGTACAGGGACTCCTACTCATGACGTATTGGTATGAGACGCCGGACGACCAGAAGGACACGTGGCACTGGATGGGAGTCGCTATCTCGCTGGCGCATACTATTGGCCTTCACCGGAATCCGGCTAACACTAACATGACGCCGCGAAAGCAGAAGTTGTGGAAGAGGATATGGTGGTCGTGCTTCATGCGGGATCGCCTAATCGCCCTGGGCATGCGACGACCTACGCGAATTAAGGATGAGGATTTTGACGTACCGATGCTGGACGAACACGACTTCGAGATCGAGCCGCTCGCCGATGAAATCCAAATCATTGGCTCCGATTGCACACTGGTGCGCGACGTCTTAATGCAACAGGAACTTGCCTTAATGTGTGTTGCAAAAGCTAAGCTTTGCCTCTGCATCAGCCGCATGTTGAAAGCTCAGTACTCAGTCCTGATCCGGGATAAATCGAGGGCGGAGAACACGACAAATAGCACAATGATGCTGTTCCCTAACAAACAGCTCGATAATGTGGAAAGTGTCAATACGTGCGACATGGAGCTCCTTTCGTGGTCCCGATCACTTCCGGCTTGCTGTCAGTACCGGCCGTTAACGGCAATGGATTTGAAGGGCGGTCGCGCAACGATTGCCGTGCAACGAAACCTCTTGCATATGGTGTACTACACGACCATATCCGCTCTCCATCGGCCTCAATTCCTTCCGTCATCGCCGACGCATGCGCCTCAGACGTCAGTGCAGGTACAGGAAATGTCCCGCACTAGGGTCCGTGAGGCAGCATCACAGATCACCCGCATGGTGGCCGAATTGCATGTCTTGCGTTTGGAGAAATATCTCCCAACCACCGGTGTGACTGTGATTCTCCCCGCGATGATCATCCATCTGCTTGAGATGAAAAACCCACTGCCCCAACCCCGCGAGATCGCCATGCGCAGCTTCAAGCAATGCATGAAAGTAATGGAGAAACTGCGCGACATCTACTCCGCCGCCGACTACGCGGTCGCATTCCTAGATGCGGCACTCCGAAAGGCTGCTATCGATTTGCAGGCGGCACAGAACCAGGCCTTCAATCAGGCCGGCGTCCTAAGCAACGTCAAGACAGCGCTATCTCAATTCCCCGCATCCGCTGCTGCAGTAGAAAATATGGCGACGCCGCCGCCCGAGAATGCGCCGTATGCGACAACCCAGGAGACGAGTTTGTTCTCAAAATCTGCGCAACAGTTTATGACGACACCCGCCACCGAGCTTGTCACGACCACGGTCCACTCCCCGCCGCATACAGAGAAGGATGTACTCACACCCAGCGCGAGTGGATCGTCTGACGGGCATACCGGGCCAATGGACTTAGACATAGATTTCGACAGTCTCGATAACCACGACGAGTTCGATTGGAACGCACTAACGGGAACGAACATCGACTTCGATCAATGGCTGCAGTTCCCTGGAGAGAACAGCAAGGGTGCAGGGACAGGGACGGTGACAAATGGAGGAGTGGGCGCTGGTGCTGGCGTGGTATCGATGAGCGAGATCGATGGGTCGGCGAATTTTAATATCGATTTGCTAGACGGGGCTGGGCGCAGTGTTTTGTCTTGAGGCAATGACTTTAAACTTATGCTTATGCTTATGAACGAGATGGTGTTATGAGGATTTACCTTCGCTTACGACGGGGTTCTTTGGATGGGCTTCATTGGGTGTTGGCGGTTCATCGTTCTGGACTCATAGATATGGGGCGTCTCCGGATTTTTTCTTTTCGTGGGTTGAGGTGTTGGGTGCGTGGTTAAAAAGTTTTTTATTTTATTTAATTTAAGGGGTGGATTTATGATTTTACTTCCTTTTTTCTGGTTTCTATACCCCGTTTATGAGTATGGAATAGGGGGCGAGTTAGGCTTTGATTTGATATAGACATTGGATAGGATAGGTGGTTAGGGGACGAATGAGAGATATATTGGCCAGACGAATGAATATATCGACTTGTTGCTACGACGTGTTTGATCTGCTTGATGTGCTTCTCTTGTCTTTGACTCGGATCCGGTCTGGCAGTCTGGTAAAGTGGGATTCATAATTGGCCCAGGAATTCGGGTGTCCATGTGATATTGGCATTCCATTTACCCCAATTGATCGACTAGACCCGGGACTCCGTGCGTGGGAAAAGCATGGTTTGTCTTAAATAGAGCCTCGTGGCGGAAGAGGCTCTTATTTAGATTGGATCATTGGTTCAGCTTTGACCGGGTGCCGAGGTGCCGTTTGAATAGATTGAGCCTTCACTTTCTTTTCATAAACCCCTCACCTCTCAACTTACCTAGTAATGTAACAGATATACAAATTGAATAAAAACATAATATTTTGAGGTATGAGAAATGTAGAAAGATCCATTGTTGAGACTAACACTCTATGATAGGCTATTATGACTCAAAATGGACAAAATGTTGGTTGAGTTTGCGGAGTCTACACAAGTGAAGAGTTATGAAGTTGAAAGTTGAAGGTTGGAAGCTCATCAAGAGGCTGAGGCTATGCAAAGAGCGGAAAGAGTGGACAGGGGTTCCGGTATAACAGGCGAATTAAATTGCATTGGATCGTTGTTGCGACCTTTTAATGAGTTTAATTGGGAAGTACTAACCGCTGGTTGCTACTGGTTACTACGGGCGGCTCGCTAACACTTACCAGGTAATTAAGGTTCCCAGGTTTTCCAGGCTTTCCCCTACACTGATGCTGCTGATGTGCTGCTTGTGGAGGTACGCTACTGGAGGATCCTCCCGGTGCAGCTGCTGCGCGAGCAAACAAAGGCGCTGGAGCCAAGATTAGCTAGCACCGGATAGTGGTTTCTCATGAAACCCGTCCCATTAGAAGGTACACATCGTCTTGTTGTCATCCACGGCTCGTTACTTCTATTTTCGTATTCATCTTCTTACTTCCCCACGACGACATTAGATAGACACACTTTCTTTCATTCTTTTCTCCTTTTGTCCTTTTCTCATCGGCTGCGGCCGTGCTCACCTATTGAGTCTATTGTCTATTTGGTTCTTCATTGAATCGGTTCCCTGCACCTACGCCTAATTGATACTTTCATAATTGTTCTTTTTTTATTTGTTCTCCAATGTACCTAAGGTCCTACGTGACGTATACACTACAGCTTGGCTACCTGTCGCTCTTTGAATAAAAATCAACGGAAAAGAAGGGAACACTCAGCGTAATACACGTCGCGCATATCATTTTATCCACACAGTCACACACGTCACCAAGACTGATCAGCCAAACACTAGATTGATCTCTATCCACCTATATCCACCTTCGCTCTTTTCCCAAGGTTCCAAGGTTCCCGACTGCTGCAGGTAACCGGAGAAACTGAGACCCTTCTTTGAACTACCGCCCATCTTCCAGAATCGCGACGACTTGCCCGACATCGCCCCTGCTTTGTCTCAAGTCGGGAGGACGAGCTCACAGGAAGGTAGCAAAGGTGTTCAGGTGTTCAGGCGCCAATTAGTAAGAGAGAGAGAAGAAAGTAAGAGGGGATGAGAGTATCCAAACGACCAACTAAGCCGTCGCCCCCCGTTATGGAGGACCGAATCTAAAAATCTCATCCCAACCCATCCCAACGATTCGTGTCGACAGGTCATATCTGAAATAGAAATGCCTGTTCAGAAGGCTGCGCCAGACACACATTCCCGGATACTAACCAACACAGCAACCAACAACCATGGCCGACCCAAAACGCGTGGCCACACCTACCGGCCCCCGGAGCGCGGTTCGACGATCCCATCTGCGCACGAGTTCGCCGTCGCCTTCTCGTCACCAACGCCTAGGTGACGACCTACTCTCCCAACTTTCGCCCCATTCCGCCGTCGATGCTCTCCGATCCCCCACCGGAGCTCTGAAAGCATGTATGGACAAGGCCTCCGCCTCCGAGCAAGCCTTTGCGATGCGAACCGCGATTGCTTCGAAGAAAATACGCGATTGGCTCGATGAGCTTTCCAGCTGGACTTGGCAAAAGGGCAATGGCTCTACGGGTTTTGAGATGCCCCCTGCTAAGAAGAGGAAGCTATTTGAACCCGAACCGTCGGGAGGTGAGGGCAATGGCAAATTGCCCAAATCCAACCTCCCGTATGATACCGATTATCTTGGCAGCTTGCACGTTGCCGACGTCGACCGTTACGAGAAACGAGTCGAGAAGATACAACAAGAGTTAGACGAACTAGATCTAGAGGAGATCAAGAGCCAAGTCTTACACCACCACATCTTGCCACTTTCGCGACCTACCAGCCCCGCCTTTTCCGATGGTGGGTGCTCTGTCATGTCCACCTCCATGTTCGCGAAGATGGAAGATTTGACTGCGGTTGTGACCGCCATCACAGTACAGGCTTTGCCTAACTTGTCTAGATTGACAAGATTTCTAAACACGTGGACCACGCGATTGCTTATTCTGCGAAAAGTTCCATCTCTGATGGTCATGATCACGGATGCGGAAGTCGCGTTACGCTCCGGCTGGAACGCGATCGAATCGCCAGAATCAAGCCCCACACGAGCAACCGGACGCGATAACGCGCCTAGCCTTTCGAGAATAGAATTCGATATCATAAAACGCGTCATACAGCAGAAAGTAACCAAGCCTGGTCGGGCTTTGGACTACATGCTCGATTCGTTAGAAGGATCGATGGATACTCTACCAGACGAGTGGCTTGATCAGATGGAACAAATTGAGCGTAGTTATGCGATATGGGAAGCGACTGCGGAACGCAAGGTTTTGGCGGGAGAGAGGAGCAGCCTACCTGAGGTGTCACCTAAGGACGTGTCTATCCGAACCGACCCAGAAACCCCGCGTCCAAAGATTCATATCGAGGGTCCGAGCCCAACCAAAGATTTGCCGGAGTCGTCGGACTTCGACCAATTTGCCTCGCCTCCGACACCGTCCGACTATTCCTCAGATACAAAGCCTGCCGAGGATATGGACAATAGTCCTGAGCTCCCGAAGGGAAGGCCTGCTGCATCTTCGAAACCTGTCGCGGTGAAATTCCACGCTCCAGCGCATCAACGCGATATCGACTCGGGAACCAAAGTCAAGGACCCCGGCCTGAATCTCGATAGTGCTAGTGAAAAACGGCCTGAACCTTCGAAAAAGACAGCTCCTAAATCAATTAACGTGTTGCCCGATTTCCCGCGTCTATCTCGTCCAGTTAAGCAATCTCGCAGTCAGAGTCACGACAAGGCATCTGAAAGTCCTCGAACTAGTCCTATTTTAGGCGAAGTCGATCGGAATATCATTCGTAGTCCTCCCCCGGAACATAAGAAGCCTGAGGTAACTGTTGAGAGGGAACCAGTTTTTGATGAGTACGAATCTTCGGTATTGGAACCATCCGTTCTAGAGCCTGTAGATGAAGAAGAAGGAGAGGGGGAGGAACTCGAATTGCCTCCTGCCCGCTTCGTTAATCACAAGTCTAGCAACCAATCCATGGCATCTACTGTCATACATGGCACTGCCAATAGCTTCCTCGGTAATTCAGATAGTGCACTGTTTAGGGAGGGGTCTATGGAGCCTGATCTGCCGCGTTTAGCGGACCCCGACGAGCCATTCTCAAGCGATAACATCAGTCCACCTAGCTCTCCACCTTTACGATACAAGACTCGGTCGACATCGGTCACATTCAAGGATGTCCCCGAAATAGCTTCATTGCCAGACGCGGGCATAGAATTAGGTAGTAGTCCACCTCGAAGCCCGCTCGAGCCCCCTGAAACTTTCGATGCCGACGCTTCGTTCGAATTCGAGAGCCAGGCCGGCAGCCCGAGCCGCATGAGTACGGTCAGCTCTATTAGCGAAGATGAACATCTCCATCAGCAAATCAGCGATATCCTCGAGTCTATCCCGGCTAAGATCCGGATTAAGAGGACACCAGCTGTTAACCTGAATCCGCCGGATCTTCAGCTTCCTTCTCGGCCTAAATCTAGAGCCTCTGACTTTGCGCGTCGCAGTAATTCTAGTTTATCTGCACGATCCGGTACATCATTCTCTCGCAGCGGAACCCCGTCCTTTATGTTAGCACCAGTGAGAGAGTCACGGGCGAAGGCAAAGAACAGTCAAGGAATTAGGGTTTACCATTTGTCACGTTCTACAGGTGAACCTCCGCTTAAATTGCTTATCCGTTGCGTCGGAGAAAAGGGTGAGAGAGTGATGGTTCGAATTGGTGGTGGATGGGCGGATTTAGGAGAATACCTGCGAGAGTACGCGGTGCATCATAGCTCGCGCTCTAAAGGCGAAGGGAAGGTGGATATCAGAGATCTACCGACTGTTCCAAGTGGCTTAGGATCAAGCCCGTCTAGTAGACCTGGCTCAGCGATGGATTCCCCTAATACCCCTACCCCCCTTATGGTCCGGAAAACTAGGAAGAGTCTGGGTGAAGAGGGGGCTCCAAGGCGTCCAAAAACACCATTTTCTACAGAGCAGAGGGCTGACTCACCGTCTCCTCAGACATCGACTAGGTCACGGTCGTCGTCGCGCGTAGATTGGGACGAGGAAGATAGCTCACTTGGTTTAGCCGGTCCGAAGGGAAGGAAGGTAGATATGAGTGACGAGAGCCGAGCTTGGGTAGAGAGTGTAAAAGAAAAAGTCCGAATAGCTAGCGGCGATCGGATACCTCCCCCAGAGCAACGACTTGACACGAAATTTGGCGAGATGGGTAAGGTCGGCGGTACGAAACGGCTATTTAAGAGAAATTAGGAACATCTTTACGGCCCGTAACGACCGACTTTGGATCTCGAAAAAAAGGCTGCGTTGGGGAGTCCACGGGCTGGTTTTTTGGATCGTCGGGGGAAAGGGAAAAGGAGGAGTGTCCCGTTTGAGAGAGGCCCGGAAAAGGAGTAGGGTTCGGATTGGTAGTATCCTAGGCCCGGTGTTCAATGGCTTTTACTGTAGCAGGTGGTTCCTGCATTTAGGTCTTATCCTTTGACACGCTCACACTCACGCCCACGCTCACATCCGCATACATACACACCTACCTACCTGCTCGCCCTTTTTTTCTTATTTATTTCTTCTGCTATAAGCATCGTTCTCTACCACCAATACCCCATATTTTGCTGCAGAGGAGAGCACCAGCACTCAAGATGAGAGCTAGGATGCCCCTACCTCTTTTGATACAATACAATAACGCATTTAAAGAATATGTGGCCTTGATCTGTTTAGTGATTTGCATAATTAGTAGTTAGAGTCACCAGGAAGTCTCCCTGCAGTACACCTAGCCTCAGCTGTTCAGGATTTTGGGAGGCTTAAAAGTAGTACATATATACGGGTATAGGTTGATAGGTGAGCTGAATATGCTAGCCTTGTTGAGTAGTATATCGGTAACAGTAGCCTTTAGATTATCCCCTCGTATTTGAATCGATCGTGCTTCGATCGTGTTATACAGCCCCAGATAATAGACGACGCGTCACGAACAGCGGATAATGAATTGATCGAGTGTCAGGGGGCAATTAGTATAATAGGAGTTCGTGTATAACATCATCATGATCCTTAGAAGTCTAGCAGTACATCGATTCTTATGATTATATAGTACATATCTGGTAGAGCCTGCGAGAAGAGGGGGACAATGTATTAGTAAGGCAGGTACCTACTTGATATCACCAGCGTCACTCCCTTATCAAATTCGCTCGTCACTGTCCACACTGTCCGTCATCAGGTGATAAGCACTCGTCACCAACCTAAGTGTCTAAGACTTAAATAATCAAATACTGTGTCAGTTTTCCATCGGCGGATCCTAACCGCTTGACCGTACCAGTCGGATGGTCAAGTGGTACGTTTCCACAGGCACCTTCTCGTTCCTGTCTGACGACTGCTCTGAAACGGGTGGTTTGGGGTTCGAGTCCCAAAGAGTGCATGCGCATTCGCACCTTGGGCCGTTGAAAAAGGGTTGGCAAAGAAATACCTAATAGCGGGGGCGCAATAGGCAGGAGCCGATCAACAGATCCTGGGTAGGGCCTATTAGAAGTTGGTGATTCAACTTTTTGGTGTTTTTGATGATTTTTTTTCTCGTCCTCCTTGCCTCATCCCATCAAACCACGATACAAACCTCACTTTTTATGGCCATATCTTTTTATCTTTTTTCTTAGCAAATGTATATTATATATTAGCTATTGTATATCTGATATATATGAGTCGCATTGTGATGCAAAGTGTGTTATTATTTTTTTCCACGATTTCGGGCTGTCGGACCTCGCCGCGCTTCTTCTTCTATATTGTTCATATCTTTCTGATGGTTCGTTTGACATGTTCGAACACCTATACCGCATCGGGCGCCGCCATACATATGGAGCATCGGTCTTGCATGTTCCTCAAGCCCACCTGTAACGGACCGTGCCGTTGTCACAATAAGTTCGGGGTTTGACGTCGTCCTACAATAACCTACCACAAGTTCGGCGCCCGGTTGACAGCAACTAATTCAACAGTACCCGTTTCCTTAGCTACCTACCGTTCTCTTATCTAGAAAAACGGCGTACAACTCTAGACTACACATCTAGGCCCGGGCTGGTAACATGTTCTCGCCTCGATTCACCACTCGGGCGATTGATACCTAGCTTATCCATCTTCATCATGATGATGTTGTTAGGTCGGACAAGTGCAGGTGTTATTATCGGAGCGGGCTTACGCATATCATCCCTATAAGGATTTGATCTATACGAAGACTAGTTAGAAAGATTCCATTACACAAATCCGGTTTGTTGTTGCCGATCTGCGGTGGACGCTGTCTTCCCCGCGGTCTTTGCTCACGGCAACTTCAAGTTTACACCTCCTCGGTCAACATAACCAATGACACTTAGGAACAGTTGTTTTCTGTGTAACCACACTTATTTTCACCAATTAGGCCAATCCAAGTACTCACGAATAAGCCTCACTTCTTCATCTTGATATCTACCATTATCGGGAGCTGAGCGTGATTCAGCTCGTATCCTCTTGCCCTTAGCCATGTCGGTGGATTTCTGGTCATGAACAGCAGAAAACTCCTTCGGGATGTATTAGTATTAATCTGAGTCAGGATACGGCCATGACTTCAAAAGAATTACTTACATAGCATTAGCGGAAGCTCCTCTGCAACACTGGGCCCGGAAATGTATGGCTCTCCTTTGTGTAGAGGACAAAGGGCAACCCGGGCTCCTATCATTTATCACTTTGAAACGAAACCAGGGCCGTCGTGATAGTCGGGTTGTTTCTAATGAAGATGATATATACTAAGAATTTTCTTATCTGACAGATCATAAGAGAGCACAACAGTGCCCTAGTGCTGAGCTGTCCCATCCAGCCAAGAAAGACTACGGAATAGTAACAGGACCCAAACGCAAGTCTTTCGGTATGTAGTTGAATTAGAGGAGATACTCGTGTATCTCCACCGTAGCGTTCATGTCAGCAACGGGAGTATTTGAAGCGGTCATGTTTGCCACCGCAAGACTCTACGCGGTGATTACCTCGCATGCCCGCCTCCCTGCAAGACTATCAACTTGACAAGGTAGCACGACAGCAGACAAGAGCTTATTTCTCATCAAACAGCACACTGATATTCTCGCTATCGCCTTCAAAAGGTTGACGCGTAATGTGCCGAGTCTACGCGACGTTGTACTACAATCCGAAGGCTTCTATCGCCTATCTCTTAACATTCGCTGCCTCAAGCTTAACTCAGGTCGCGCTGCTAGATGACCTTTCGCATTGTTTCACATGGTCATCGAGACTTTACATTAGGCTCACGACATCAATTAGCAAACCTACGCTTATTGTTGCTTCTCCGAAGTGTCCTCTTGTGGGACTAGCAACAGCAAACGAGGGGTTCGCCCAATGACAACCTTCCATGATGACAGTGTCATAGAACTGAGTCTTCGAAAAGACAGTGAAATAAGCCCGTGTCGGACCTTCACCGAGAATGAGGCGTTAAATTGAAGTACAACTACTCCGGTGATCTTCGCATTGATCCTCAGGGGAACAGTGACAGTTCAGCTTTCAAGGGTCCAACGAGCCTCTTTGTTGGCCCTCCAAGATTGGACAACTCCCGTGTCCGGGCCAGTTAACGCGGTCCTAAGTTGATCGGAGCCGTGTGACTAGATCTACAGCCTCACACGTAAGGTAGGGAGGGTGGCGCCATTCCGGCAAGGTATATCACGGGTCAAAGTGTTTAATCTACCCACTCGACTGCCTTTCTAAGCGTTGGGGGATGAGTTGGTGTGGCAACTATGAAGCTCATTGCGCGGAGGACCGCTTTATTTGAAGAATATGAGAGGTCCCAGCACAGCGGAATCTCGATATCGTGATATTTAGCTGCATGTGTCGGGATGCGCATCGCGGCGAATGGTGCGTCTCCGTTACTTTGCCATGGCACCCTCAAAATTGTAATAGCTACACCCGAGGCTCTATAGTTCTGGGAAAGGCGCTGTGGTGAAACTTTGGGTAGCGACACAGAATGAGCGGGCGCTGCCTCGCGCTTCTGCAGCAAGAAAGTCGTCGCATGAGGTGTGACGTCGGAGTATTGGCTGCATAGTAACCCGCAGGGACCCTCTACTACGTGGTAGCAGGTAGCAATGGGAAAGACATCTTAGAAATTGGGAAAAAGCTGGAGACACGTTCACAACTTTCCATCCCCAAAATTTCCTTTGATAATATGCGTGACAAGTATCTGGAAATGATCCAAGTTATGTCATGTTCCATTCTCACTACATATAAACTTGATTTCGCGGACAAGTCTGCAAGTCGCCTTACTCGGTAATGATTCTCATTCAACTTGTTTTTTTTAGTTTGTCACCGCCGCTTTATGTACACGGAGGGTGCTGTCAGTTTTATATGAATGTGGGGAATTCCATTTCTCTCATGCGAGGTTCCATGATCAGGTAAAAGTCATGTCAAGTCATCGTTCAAACAACAGAAACCCGTAACCGAGGCTCCAGAGAAACCGTCGTCCTGTATCTTGCTGACCACTCATTTCTGTCAAGGTGATACCTTCTTTACCAGAGACGAGAAGTACAGCGTCACGTACCCAACACGGCGGGCCAGCTCGTTATTTCTTTTCAGCGCACAAGGCCATGGCAGAAAACAGAAAAACAGGCAATGCTGGTCAACCTCGATCATGTCCTGCCCGTTTATGGAGTACAAACTGGCGACGAGGTAACGAGCGGAAATATTGATTCTGTCGGGCGATAGCATATGGGACGAACTATCGCCTCTTTGCCCACGAGTTCGTATGCGTACACGGTCGACGCCCGGGTTTGGTGGATGGGGAATATACCAGCATACACCAAGCACACACCTTGCAAACAGATCAAGGTGTGTACCCGGGCGAGAAGGGTCTTATTATTCTGAAGGGCGCCCAGGTGTATATGCATAACATTCTGTTATGTTATGCGTGTATGCTGTGCGACGTACGACATACAGTGCTGGAACATGGGAATGGAACCGTCATGTACAGCAGTGTACTATGCTACAATGCTACATGGTAGTAGCACTGTAGCAGTATATTCCAAGGCTAAGGAGCCAAGCCAATATGGATCTGCTCCATCTCTGCGGAGTTAGTGTTCCCAGCCAGTCCCAGTCAGCTCCAGCCAGTGTTATCCCCATCCCTATTCCAGCTTACGGACGCCTACCTGGTTAGGATTAGTGAGGGGCAAAAAGAAGAACCAGTTCCAACCGGTTCATCTAAATCTAAGCATCTCAAGCTGAACCAGATACCAGATACATGGATGGATGCAACCCTCCACTGCCACCTCTTCGACGACAAGTTGGAAGACCCCTGACTTTGTGGTTTGGATTTTGGGTCCCCTGCTCCCTATCCCATTCGCGAAACTGCATACGAGGTGCAGTAGCAGGACTGATCGAGGGAACATTGGACCTGAACGCATTGAACACATTGGACGAGGCGAAATATAGGCCACGGCACTTGAATATTGGATCTATATTATTTTGTCATTTTCGATTATTTTCGTACATCAGCTAGACCGTCTTGGTTAGTGTCACAACAGCTAAGCAGCAACTTGAGCTAGGATGCTAAGATAGGAAGAAGAGAAAAAAAAGAAATGTCGAAGGGAAGAAAGCGTGGGAACGGCAAGGTCCGAAGCCACTGATCTTGAGGCGTCTTCTGGGTCTTTGGGGGGGTCATCCTTTTTAAGACACACTGCCTCACTGGGTCACTTGACGTCTTTAATCCGTTCTAAAGCCAACACACTCCAGGATTCTGCTTGGAAGATTCACGCGTTCTTTTCTCCCGTCAGATCTCAGATTTCAGATTTCATCTTTCATTCTTCACATTGATCACATTGATCACCGGAACCGTTTTACCGCCAAGTTTCCACTTTCGGGCTATTTTAACAAAAAAGTTTCCTAACTCCCGCGAACTATTGTTTACAGCATTTAATTTCCCGTAACTTGTTTATTGCCTTGCTTGTCATCCTGTAACTGTCGAAAATAGAGCTAAGCCCGGATCGGCGAAATCACCTCGGGGCTGGCGAAGCAGGCTGGAGAGACGGTTCATCTGGTTCATCTAGATTGCATATCTACCACGTCTATCACATCTACCACCCATCTTCCGCCCATCTTCCGCCCGTCAGCAGACCCTACTTGCCATGTTCCAGAAGTAGGCTCCCAATAAAGTCGACCTAATTTCGTCATTATGGTTGATGTCGACGTCGACGCATTTCTACGACAAGGCTATTGGCCAACTTCCAGGGCTAGGAGCCCAGATTCAAGGGTGTAAGTAGATTGAGCTTAACTTGTTTGGAATGAAGCCTCGTCAAATTAATTTGTGTGGGCTGGTGTTGAGTGGCATTGCTGAGACGTAACAACCAATTTGCAGTTTAACCTCGAGCGCTACATCGAGTCAATCATCCTTTGTGAATGTAACGCCGCGTAAGTTACTTCGTAACGTCAGTCGCGTGCGCAATTATCCTCCGCCTCCGAGTGTCGAGGATGAGAACGATTCACTCGCCAAAGAACACGGGTCTCCGATTTCTGCATCGCCCGGCGAGGAACCGATTCATCGCGGGGATCCTGAGCAGACCCCCATTTTACTTCCAGTGCACGAGTACAACCCGGAGAGGCGGTTCGTCATAGTGCCAACATCTAATTCTACAGACGATCACTCGCACGGGCCTAAGAAATTGCCGAGGCGACCTAAGTCAAGGGAGCCACAAGCCGATCCCGAGCCAGAACTTACTTCTTATGAAGCAAATACAGGCCGCAAATATGAGGCGCGTGCGCATCATGAGGAAGAGTCTGAGAAAAAGCGCGATGCGCAACCAATTCATGAGAAGCGTCGCAGCAAACTCGACCATCTTCCCACTATCGTCACCGACGTTAAGCCTCAGCTACGGTCGCCTGATGAGGTGAAAAGACCAAAATCAGCAGGTCGGCCTGACAAAGGTGGCGATGATTACTTCTCACCTCGCGTCAGCTCCCGGCTTCAGGAAGGGAGCATGTTATCGCCAGATGTAATAGAGCATGCAAGTCGAGGACGAGATCGAGCGTACTATCAGGGCGGGTCAAGCACGTATACGCACCATCGCAATCGCTCATCTCATTCCAATATCCAATATGAGAAGCAGAGTCCTCGCGATGACAGGAAGTATAAGGACAAACCTATCAAGTCAACAAGCCCTAATCATCATAAACGGCGCTCAACTGCGGATTCTCCTCCTCAACAGTCGAGAGGGTCCTCGAAAGTAGATTATGAGAAGCCACGTCAATACGCCGAACCTCGGTCTCCTAGAGCAGACCGAAATGGTTATTCGCGATCTGAAATCATATCCAATTCTACGGAGAAGCGGAAATCTCCAATCCATAACGAATACTACTACTCAAGTGATGAAGAGGTGCCACACGAGGTTCCTTCCCATCGCCGACAAGAATCAGTAGTATCTGATACCAAACCTTTCCTTCAACCTGCGGCGGAGTTAAGAGCAAGTGATAAGCGGAGATCTCGTGGGCCATCCCCAACTTCATCTCCGAGGACTTCACAAGTCCTCGAGAAAGATTCACGGCGGGATTCGCCGTCTTCTAGCCCACGCAGCTCTACATTTCCGAAAGAGATTAGATTTACGAGAGGCGATCAGCAGCGTTCTAAGCCACCATTATCTCGTACTTCGACAGCAAAATCTTTGCTAAATACCTCTGCTTCTGTGGCGATCCCTGCCATCGTTGCTGCAGCCACCACGGCATCTTTGAACTCCGGTCCCACGCCAACTGATCCCCGCAAATCAACAACATTTCCACCGCCGCCACCAAGGACGCCACCGAGAACAGTGCCCGTCCCACTAGGTCCGCGTTCTTCAGCATCGTCATTATCGACCAGCCCCCACAGACAACCTCGGCAACCAGTAGTAGAAACAAGTCCGTTGAGGGATATTGTCAGCACAACACAGCCTACTACTCCGTATAGACGATATCTAGACGACGTGCAATCTGGCGAGCTTCCTGATATACATCGATGCCCTCGGCGAAACCCGATTGCAGGATATGTTGATTGGCTGACATTGCCTCGCTGCGACAATTTCAATATATGCCCATCATGTTACGAAGCCACATTCTCCAACACGGAATTCGCCCACCACTTCGTCCCAGCGCCCTTCCGCGCAATAGACCGCCCTCTCGCCTGCAACTTTGGGACGTCTCGATATTACCACATGGCATATTTCCTAACCGGTAAATACGGAAAGGCGGATCTAGGACTATTCCGCAACATCGCCACCGTCGCCGCCAAGAACCAGCCCTGCACGGGTCCGCGAGAGGTCACCCGCATCTGGTTCTCGGTCCTGGATCCCCGCACCGGCCGTCCGATCGACAGCTTCAACGTCTGCTACACCTGCGCGAAGACCGTGGAGCTGCTCCTGCCTAACCTAACCGGGCTCTTCGTGCACATGGACTCGCCCGCGGAGCCCGCGCGCGGCGTGTGCGCCATGCACCAGGACAACGAGCGGCGGTTCCTCTTCTACTTCGACCTTCTCGAAGCCGCCTCCGACAAAGCGCTCCTCACCAAGTCCACGCCCGATATCCAGGCCCTCGCGGACCGCATCCGCGATTCGACGGAAGTGTCCGAGTGCGCGCGCGAAAACCCCGTCAGGAATGCCAAGTGGTACGTCATGCGGTCGATCCCGCATTTCACGGTGTGCGAGGAGTGTTTTGGGGAGGTCGTCTGGCCGATGATCCAGTGCGATAACAGCTCGCTCGCCGCGACTTTCCATAAAAATCCTCAGAAAATGCCGCTTGCGGCTTGTCAGCTGTATTCGGAACGCATGCGGAGTATTTTCAAAGCGGCGGTTAGACATAACGATCCGAATTTTTTGGAGAGTAAAGTTAGGGAGCGCAGGGTCAAGGAGCAGGAGTACCACGCGCGGATTGTCGGGCTGGATGTGAAGATTTTGGGGGCCGCGTGGGTGGAGGATGAGGTTACGAGGGCGAGGCGGGAGTGGCAGAGGTGGGAATAGGGGCCTACCTACCTCTTAAAGAATCCACTTATATTAGTAAGGTCGGTGGTGGTGGTGGTAATACAGGGTCGGGGCGGTAAACGGTTGCATTAGAGACATTTATAAAGGCCCGGGGGTATGATATACGGATACGACACTGGGTACGACAGACTACGTACGCGCGCATTTTGTGTGTAGGTACGGTTTATGGTTAATGAAACGAAAAGTAAAAAGCACGGCGACGACGAAGTAATGAGATACGTACGGATTGGTCACGCACGCTTAGATACGACTACGAACTTATTATTTTTTTAATCTTTCTTTTCTGATCATGACAATTTCACTATAGGATTTTTCCAGTCCATATACATTCTCGGTGGATTTGTGAGATCCGTTTTGTGTGCTTTGGTACGGCGTGAGAGTTAACGGTTCCCGCTTAGCTGCTGCGGCCAGCCCGCCGGACAGGTCCCCGTGCAGGGGATTCCGGAGGTGTCCTGGCCTTGGATGTTGCTGCACAGGTACTTCGCCGTGCTCGTACCGTCTAGAGGCGTGATCTCCACATTCTCGAAGCTGAACCCGGAGCACGGGCTCGAGGCGCTGCAATGCATCGCGGCGGCGATGTTATACCGCGACGTCCCCGTAACGTTGATCCAGCGGATATCCGAGATGGGGAGGCGGCTCGAGTCGCAGCCGTTGTTCGAGTAGATGCAAGACGTGACGTAGATGGGCTGGTTCACGTTCTCGGACTTGATGTTGGAAAAGGTGACGTTCTTTACGTGGCCCGTCCCGCTGTACGTCTTGATCCACGCCGCGTTCGAGCTGTGTGTGCACGTTATATTATCGAAGATCACGTTGTCGACGTAGTCTGCTACGTTGCTCGGGTTCCCGAGCGACCCGATCGTGGCGCACCCGGACTCGTAGCAGTGCACGTCGTATACTTGGATGTTGGTGCTGTTGCCTTTGACGGCTATGCAGTCCTGCGCGGTTTGTTAGGGATGAGGGTTTCTCGGATCACCATTTTGGTGTTTGTTTGCGTGGGAAATTAAGGGGTGGAGGGAAAAGAAAAAGAAAAGACTTACATCACCACATGTTACTGTCCAGTTTCGGATATACACGTCCTTCGAGTTCCAGGTGTCGGTACCATCGGTGTTTACAGTGCTCCACTGACTGTTTGATGTCGAGTTCATGTCAAGGTTCGTCATGGTGATATTCTCGCTGTAAGCGACGAATGTGTCTAAGCGCAAGTGTCATCATTAGCTTAAGCTCGGATTTTGAGTTATTCACATATCCTTCAATATTGGCGTTCGTTTAATGTGACATTCCTGAACCAGATGTTCGGCGCAGAAGTTAAGTGACTCAAGCTATATACAAGACAGGGGAGTTTGTAATGACTGATTCACTTACGCCAGAATTGACTTTGTCTCCATGTAATTCCGTCAATGAAAACATCCTTCGCGTGCCAAAGAGTCAGGCTGATTGGTCGCCCTGCCTGATTACTTCCGCTCCTATTCTCATCATACCATAGCTGACCCTGGCCATCAAAAAGTGCCTTGCCAAAGCCACGGATACTTATACCCTGACCTCCGATGCGCCAGGCTGTCGACCGCTGCGCGTATTCGACACCGATGCTGTTGCGTAGCCAGTACTGGATATCAGAGGACCACCGGAGGGTTCCGTGGATCTCGACATCGACGTTCTGGAGGTCTTTAAGGTCCATGATCTGCCCAATATGGAACATTCCTTCGGTTAAGATGACCTTCCCATTTACTCCGCACTGTTTGAAAGCATCTAGGATCTGCGGCGTGTCGTCCGGTTCCTTTCCGTTGACGCCTTCCGTCAACGGCG
The DNA here is from genome assembly GCA_003314315.1 of Annulohypoxylon stygium. Classification (NCBI taxonomy): domain Eukaryota; kingdom Fungi; phylum Ascomycota; class Sordariomycetes; order Xylariales; family Hypoxylaceae; genus Annulohypoxylon; species Annulohypoxylon stygium. The sequence goes on along the minus strand of QLPL01000038.1, from coordinate 473,487 downwards.
TCACGGTACATGTCGAGCCCGTGACATTGAGGGCCGCCGACGCGACACCGACCAGCGCTAACAGCGTGGGTAGAAGAAGCTTCATATTCAATTCCGTTTCTCGTGTAGTAGTTAAGTTACTTGTGCCTAGAAAGAATACCTAGTTCAAGAAGGCGTGACAGCAGGGTGTAGAAATAAGAATGGCTGCATGCTGTAGAAAGCGGAGACTTCACCGGTTCACAAATATTTCATACAACGCCACCCCTCAATGTCAAACTTTTTCAGAGCGATAGAATCAAGTAATCCATATTACCGAGCTGGCTTTCGCGAGGTCTAGGCTACCTCGGTCGAGCCACGATGGGCGGCGAAAATGGGAGAGGGGCAGGATGATGTTACACTGCAAGCAGCAGCATACCTGGGAATATATTACCTCAATGCTATTTTAGGAAAAAACGTGGCATTCCACGTCCTGAAAGATGACGCGCTCAAATCAAGGTGCGTGGATGAGAAGGTATATGCAAGGATGCTAAGCTAAAGCTAGGTCAACGAACTCGGCTAATTTGAGTTATAGGTGGAAGAAAAGGGAGATTTTGATTAGGCGGATATTAAAACCTGGGGTCTGGATTACCTAGGTACGGTGAAGAAGGGGGAGAGCTTCGAATTACGGCAAATTAAATTCTATGGAGAAGTTTGGGGAAATCGGGGACTTCGACGTTGTCTGCCTCAAGCACACAGCTGCCGAGTATGAAGCTCTATCTCTTTCTTGAAAATTGATCGCCGTGGAGCACGCTCGCTATTGGACGCGATAGAGTTTGAATTGACTATTCGGGAAAGTCATAGACTGCAACGTTGAATCCCATTGGATGTTCAAGAGACTATCTAAATATCTCCGACTCCTTGGAATAGGGGCTTTGACTTAAGAATGACTAGAATGACTAACTCGTCGCCTCAAAGACTAGTGGCTCAAATGAAGTGTCGCTGAAGATGAATTTGATTGCAAAGGTCACGATTATGACTATGGAGTTCTTTTAGAAGTATACAAATTATGGCATAAGGCGACTTTAAGGACGCCAGAGCTCTTTTCCACTCACTAATAGTTGAGAAATGCGTTTAGGTTATCTACCCCTGATTCAATCGACATATACAGATGTTTTTATTCAGTCTGATCACCAAGGCCCATCTACCTAGGTACCTACCTAGGTAGGTATTTACCTACTTAGTACTTGGGCTCTAAATCATTCTATAGCTCTGAAGACTTATTCACTGAAGCTTATGGTGTCATATACGTCAGAGTCTTGGATGCTGTGTAGGTGAGTAGGTAGGTACCTAGGTAGGTAGGTGGCTCTAAAAGATATTTATTTTGTCTTCCATTGTTGAGATCTACTTCTTTTCTTGGCACAACAACCCTCGATCATATCCCCGATTACAGGCTTCTTCGTATTACCAACACGGCTATTATCATGCCTTCTCTCAGAAATAATCATGTATGCACGGAGTTGCCGTGTACCTATTGTAGGGGGGAGCGGTCAGCTCAACTGAAAATCTCACAGGGTTTATGTAGCAACTTAACCTGTGGCAACTACTTGGACACAAACAGCTCTACGTTTTGTACAGAGCATCTCAGGCATAGCAATCATACAGGCAGGTCGAGCTACTATGGAAGCCAGAGCCATAATGGACGACCACTTAGCAGAAGCTCTAGGACAGGGTCAACTACATCGACGCAGACCCCGTCTATAACTAGTTACTCTACAGCCAGTTACCCGTCATCGCAAGCAAGTAGCAGACGAAGCTACGCCTTATCGCAGAATTATCCTACGCGACCTCCCTATTCAGCTAGCGGAACTTCCTCCAGTGCTTCTGCGGCAGGCGCCAGGTTCAACAGCGCTTGGAGCAGTACTATAAGTGGACAGTCGAGAGCACCTCCCAGCCGAGCATCCAGCTATGATACCACATCTTCATTTCTACGCGCAGACAGTTACCTATCACATCTATCATCCCCATCGTCTGAGTATGATTCACAATACTTCGACGACGATATTGCATACCATTCTGAAGATGGAGATGAATACGGATATGCGGTTCCCCATACCAGCCCTAGCCACTATGGGCGACCTCTTCCTGAGGCGACTCCAAGCCAGGAATGGATTTGGCCTGGTTACCATGGAAATTGGCCTATTCAGGACCGCCACTTGTATTATTAGAGTTACTAGTAATCTGGGCGAGGATATGGAGGAACACGAGTGCCTCTATAGGGGTATAGTGGAGAGGTAATTTGATATGCCTAGGCTAGACTCTTAGCAACTAATACAATGATTTAATGTGTAGAGACCTAGTAGAGGGTAAGCCAGACTTAGATAAAAGTTCATACCTGCTCGGTACATGCCATATCACATGTTTTTAATAATTGATCATGACAATTGTGATCAGAAGGAAAGTGTCCTTTTAGTCTATTAACCATCTATAGACCCCTATGCCAGCGTAAGTGCCAATCTATTCCTCGCACTTTCTAGCCTTTAGCCTTCAAGACCAACGTTCCATCGACGTCCATCTAGCGTGACAATGCCTGTAAAAAAAATAAAACCCAGTGGATATCTTTAAATATTTCCTTCGAATTGAAGCGAGTGCCGACGAGTACTATGCCAACGTTTATCTGAGAGAAAAAAAAAAA